>CAUYON010017250.1:0-15903 GCA_963573935.1 Arctocebus calabarensis
GGTTTGGTTATAGCAAATTTCTTCAACATATGGATGTCGTTAAAGTATTTAATTTCTCCATCATACGTGAAACTTAGTTTGGCTGGATAGAGGATCCTGGGTTGAAAGTTATTTTGTTTTAGGAGGTTAATGGTGGGAGTCCACTTCCTTCTCGCTTGGAATGTTTGAGCACAGAGATCTGCAGTAATTCTAATATTCTTCCCCTTGTATGTAATGGATTTCTTGCATCTGGCTGCTTTTAGAATCTTCTTCTTCTTGTTAACTTTAGTTAAATTAACTACAATGTACCTGGGGGATGTCTTATTCGGGTTAAGTCGTGCTGGGGTTCTGAAACTATCTGCTATCTGAATTTCAGAGTCTCTTGGTATGTCTGGAAAATTCTCTTTCATAATCTCAAGAAGAAGTGACTCTGTGTCATGTGAAGCCAGTTCATTGCTTTCAGGTATCCCTATAAGACGAATATTGGTTTTCTTTGAGTTATCACAGAGATCTCTGAGAGAATGATCCGTTTTTGCCTTCGCTTTCTTTATCTCTTTGAGCATTTGGGAGCGTTCAAAGTCTCTGTCCTCAGTGTCAGAAATCCTTTCTTCTGCTTGCTCTATTCTGTTGCTGTGGGCTTCTACTGTATTTCTCATCTCTGAGGGTTGCAACTTCTTGTCTCAATGTGTCGAGATCTTTGGTCATTTTGTCTTTGAATTGGTTGAATTCTTGACATCTTCTGAATTAATCCTATAATCTCTACCTCCATATTTGTTTCCATTTTATTAATCTTGTTTGCAATCCAGGTCTAAATTCGATTTCAGACATCTCTGCTATCTGTTTGTCGATGGGATAGTCTGGATTGGATGGTTTGGGGGGGAGTTGCACTGTTCTGTTTATTCATGTTGCCAGAGTTTTTCCACTGGTTCCGCCCCACATTTGTTTTTCAGTTTTTAGCTATATGAGCAGGACAGTGAAATTGGACTGGAGACTTCTACGGTTGTGGTTGACCAGCCCTCCACCTAGGTACTGGGGTGGTGACTGCAGCCTTTACAGTTCAAGAGTTCCAGACCAATTGTAAATGCAGTCAATCTGGATTGTGGATGAGTGGGAGTTCTAGACTTCCAATCCGGTGTAGGGGGTGAACTGAAGGATCAAGGTGGGAAGGAAAACATTTACAACACCAATCACATTGAGAGCAAATGGGTTAATACACTTGTAAAAGGACTACCAGACACATAAGCCCACAGATGTGCCTACAGTCAGAAACATCGACATACAAACAAAACATAACAAACAACCAATCAAAGAACAACAGCTAAGAAGAAAAAAAAAAGAATTCTACAATAAAAATGCTTCTTGTAAGATACTTGAGAAAAGAGAAGAAGAAAAGCCTCTAACAAATATGATATAAGCACTCTTAGAAGCTGTAAGAAGGGAAGAAGAGGAAGGGGAGAGAGAACAAAGATATTAACACGGGAGAGGAACAAGAAATGTACATTGAGAATAGAAGGTACTAAAAATAGCCTACGGAAAGAAAGTGAAATAAAGAATTATTTATCGATGGCGCCTCCAAGAAAAGGATATTCAAAGAAAACCAACCTCAAAAATATTATTCATATATATATAAAGGTCCTTAGGTATGCTGTTGATGTCTACTTAAGTGGAATTAATTTATACTGCAATATACTTTGTGGACACCAGATGGCAATGTGAGTGGTTCTCAGGCTTATATGTGATTCTCTGATTATAATGTTACTATGGAAGCCACACTATCTTGCCAGTCGCCATTTTTGGAGTTTCTCTGCTGGTTTGCATTGGAAAAGGTGCTTTATTTTGGGTGCTCAGCTCCAAACAACACTCACATCCGACCCACAACTCTCGACCTCCAACTTTGGTACACGAGTCATCCCAATATTCTCCGCTCTGCCCTCCCACTCTCTCGCAGTCCGGCAACAGCCATCGGCTGTGAGAGGTGAGCTCACAGCGACTGCAGGAGCGGGGCTCGGGGCAGGTGTGGGAGAGGGGCTCACGGTGGCTGTGGTTCACAGGGCCCATGGCAGCCACAATTCACGGCTGCTGCGGCAGTTGCTATGGCCCTGGCTCACAACGGCCACGGCAGCTGGAGGGGAGGGAGCTCCCGCAGGGCTGTTGCTGCCACTTTTTCTCCAGCTGAAGTTCGGGGGCCCTCTTCACCAACTTCCACAGCTCAAAGTGTCTTTTCCGCACCCCAGAATCCCATGCCCCCTGCTCAGTCAGGCTTCACCAGGGTCCCTGCCTAGTATAGCGCTGACAAGTCACCTACTCTCAATGTTCTGGGGAAAAGGCGCTCGCCATTTTGGACATTCCAATGTGTCTGTCCGGCAGAGTCTGATCCCTTCGGCTCATGCAAGGGCTGCCCGGGTCTCCATGGATCCTAGCAGCACCCCTTTCTGGTCGTCAAACTCTGAGATCCACGCTTAGGTGGAATTTTCTCTTAATTAGGTCTTGTGACTTGTGACCTGCTGTCCTCCCTGTGGGAGGGGCCGGCTGCCCCTCCGCCCAGCAGGGGGAAACGGTTTACAACAGTTTCCGCGGTTATGAACTATATTTCAAACACAACAATCCTCCTAATCACTGTGCATCTCCAGCTGCCCATCCACTCCAATAGTTCACATAGGGAAAGATCCAGAGCTCCCACCCTCTCACCTGCTGACCGCTGGAGAGATGGGCTATGGGACCCTCTCCGCTGCCATCTTCCAGCCTCTCCCAGTTTCAGTTTTCTATAGGTCGCTAGCCAGTTTACTCAGCACCGTTTTTTAAATAGAGAATCTTTTCCCCACTGAATGTTTTTAATTGGCTTATCAAAGATCAAATATCGGTAAGTAGCTGGGTTCTTCTCCTCATTCTCTATTCTGTTCCATACATCTACCTTTCTATTTTTGAGCCAGTACCATGCAGTTTTGATCACTATCGATTTATAGTATAATCTGAGGTCTGTTAGAGTGATTCCTCCTGATTTGTTTTTATTTCTGAGTAATGTCTTGGCTATTCAGGGTTTTTTCTGATTCCATATAAAACAAAGTATTATTTTTTTCGAGATCTTTAAGCTATGACAATGGAGCTTTAATAGGGATTGCATTAAAATTGTATTGCTTTGGATAATATGGACATTTTAACAATGTTGATTCTTCCTAGCCATGAGCATGTATGTTTTTCCATTTGTTAACATCTTCAGCTATTTTTCTTAGAGTTTCATAGTTCTCTTTATAGAGACCTTTCACATCATTTGTTAGGTAAAATCTTCTTTGGCACTACTGTGAAAGGAATAGAGTCTTTGACTGTTTTTTCAGCTTGACTATTATTGGTGTATATATAAAGGCTACAGATTTATGAGTGTTGATTTTGTAACCTGATACACTGCTGTATTCCTTGATCACTTCTAAGAGTTTTGTAGTAGAATCCCTGGTGTTTTCAAGATATACATATTATCTGCGAAGAGTGAAAGTTTGATCTCTTTTGACTCTGTATGGATACCCTTGGATCACCTTTTCTTGCCAAATTGCGATGGCTAAGACTTCCATTACAGTGTTAAAGAGGAGTGGAGCAATGAGCAACCTTGCCTGGTTCCTGATCCGAGAGGAAATGATTTCAATTTAACTCCATTCAATACGATATTTGGCTGTGGGTTTGCTGTAGATGGCCTCTATCAGTTTAAAAAAATGTCCCTTCTATACCAGTTTTCTTAAGTGTTCTGATCATGAAGGGATGCTGGATATTATCAAAAGCTTTTTCTGCATCAATTGAGAGAATCATATGGTCTTTGTTTTTTAATTTGTTTATGTGCCAAATTATATTCATAGATTTACGTATATTGAACTAGCCTTAAAACCCTGGGATAAAACCCACTTGGTCATGGTGTATAATTTGTTTGATGTGTTGCTGGATTCTGTTTGCTAGGATCTTGTTGGATATTTTTGCATCAGTATTCATTAGTGATATTGGTCTATAATTTTCTTTTCTTGTTGGGTCTTTTCCTGGTATAGGGATCAAGGTGATGTTTGCTTCAAAGAATGTGTTGGCTGATATTCCTTCTTTTTCTATATTTTGAAAAAAGTAATATAGGTACTCGTTCTTCTCTTAAGGTTTGGTAGAATTCTGATGTGAAGCCATCTGGTTCTGGGCTTTTCTTTTTAGGGAGATTTTGTATAGTTGATGCTATTTCAGAACTTGATATAGGCTTGTTCAACATTTCTACTTCATTCTGGGTAAGTCTATGAAGGTGGCATGCTTCCAAGAATTGGTCTGTTTCCTTCAGATTTTCATATTTCTGAGAGTAAAGTTTCTTGTAATATTCATGAAGGATTTTTTGAATTTTAGAGGAGTCTGTTGTTATTTCATCTTTACCATTTCTGATTGATGAAATTAAAGATTTTACTTTTTTTTTCCTAGTTAGGTTAGCCAAAGGTTAACCTATTTTATTGACCTTTACAGAAAAACAACTTTTTGATTAATTGATCTATTATATAATTCTTTTGTTTTCAATTTTATTTAATTCTGCACTAATTTTGGTTATTTCATTTCTTCTGCTGGGTTTGGGATTGGAATGTTCTTTCTTTTCCAGTATTTTTAGATGTCCCTTTAAGTTGTTAACTTCCTGTCTTCCCGTTCTCGAGAAAGGCTTGCAATGCTGTAAATTTCCCTCTTAGGACTGCCTTTGCAGTATCCCAGATGTTCTGATAATTCGCGTCTTCATTGTCATTTTGTTCCAAAAATTTGGTAATTTCCTTTTTAATCTCATCTATGACACAGCTAGCATTCAGCATAGGTTATTTAGTTTCCATGTTTTGTTTTTTTTTGAGACAGAGCATCAAGCTGTCACCCTGGATAGAGTGCCATGGCATCACAGCTCACAGCAACCTCCAATTCCTGGGCTCAAGCGAGTCTTTTGCCTCCACCTCCCAAGTAGCTGGGACTACAGGTGACCACCATTACAGCTGGCCTTTTTTTTTTTGGTTGCAGCTGTCATTTTTGTTTGGCGGGCCCAGGCTGGATTCGATTCCACCAGCTCAGGTGTATGGGGCTGGCGCCTTAACCCGTTGAGCCACAGGTGCCGAGCCTAGTTTCCATGTTTTTGTATGAGTATGCAGAGTCCTGTTATTGTGTTTAACTTTTATTCTTTGATGGTCTGAGAAGATACAAGGAATAATTTCTGTTCTTTTAAATTTGCTAAGGTTAGACTTGTGACCTAAGATGTGATCAATTTTGGAGAATGTTACACGGGTTGGTGAGAAGGATGTGTATTTAGTTTTGTTAGGATGAAATGTTCTGTAGATGTCTGTTAAATCTAATGGTTGAATGGTTAAGTTTAAATCTAAAATTTCTTTGCTTAGCTTCTTGTTGAAGGATCTATGCAACATTGCCAGAGGAGTGATAAAATATCTGACAGTTACGGTGCTGGAGGAAATCAAGTTTCTCATGTCTTTTAGAGTGTCTCTTATAAATTGAGGTGAATTCTGGTTGGGTGCATAAATGTTAGTAATTGAAATCTCATCATATTGAGTGTTACCCTTAACAAATATGAAGTGACCATCTTTATCTTTCCTTACTTTTGTTGGTAAATCAACAAAAATTGTATCTGCAAATCAAATTGCACTACCTGCTTTTTTTCTGATTTCCATTTGCCTGAAATATAGATGACCATCACTCCACCCTGAGTCTGTATGTATCCTTTAAGGTAAGATGAGATTCTTATATGCAGCAGACATCTGGCCTGAGTTTTTGTATTCAGTCAGCCAACCTATGCCTCTATAGAAGGCTATTTAAGCCGTTCACATTAATTATAAATATTGATAAGCCTAGTAGAATTTTGGGTGTTGAGTTTTTTGAAAGTCCAGTGGACATTTTTAATGCTTTTGCCACTGTGGAAGTTGGAATTTGATCAGAAGTTTCTGAGTGAGTTTACTTAGGTGGTGGAGGATTGTGCTGTTCCTTATGGAGGATAGGTCTAAGAATATCCTGGAGAGCTGGTTTAGTTATGGAAAATTTCTTCAACATATGAATATCATTAAAGTATTTAATTTCTCCATCATAAATGAAACTCAGTTTAGGTGGTTACAGGATCGTGTGTTGAAAGTTATTTTGTTTTAGGAGATTAAAAGTCAATGACCACCTTCTTCTAGCTTGGAAAGTTTCAGCAGAGAGATCTGCAGTCATTCTAATGTTCTTCCCCTTGTAAGTTATGGTTTTCTTATGCCTGTTTGCAAAATTTTCTCCTTCATTTTAACTTTGGTGAAGTTAATTATACTGTGCCTAGGATATGTCTTATTCAGGTTGAGTCATGCTGGCAGTCTGAAACTGTCTGCTATCTGAATTTTAGAATATCTTGGCATGTTGGGGAATTTCTCTTTGATTATCTCATTCAGTAGAGTGTTTGGTCCTTTCGAAGCCACTTCATTGTCTTCAGGAATTCCTGTAAAGCAAATATTAGTTTTCTTTGAATTATCCCAGACCTCTCTGAGAGAATTATCCATTTTTGCTCTCCACTTCTCTTCCTCTTTGAGTGTTTGGGAGCATTCAAAAGCTTTGTTTTCAATGTCAGAAGTCCTTTCTTCTGACTACTCCATTCCTTTACTGAGGGATTCTACTATATTTCTCAAATCTTTGAGGGCTATAAGTTCTTGTCTCAATGTGTCAAAATCTTTGGTGATTTTGTCTTTGAATTCTTTCAATTCTTGAGACAGCATTTGAAATTCCAATGTTATCTCCATTCTATTAATCTTATTTGCAGTCCAAATTCTGAATTCAATTTCTGATATCTCAGCCATTTGTTTATGAATGGGATCTTCTGTTGTGTCCTCCATGTCGTTCCTTGTGGGAGTTGATCTACTCTGATTATTCATGTTACCAGAGCTTTTCCGCTGATTCCGCCCCGTGGTTATTTTACATTTTTGGCTAGATGAGCAGATAAGGTGAAGTTGGGTGGGGGCTCCTGGAGTAGGGATTAAACAGCTCTTTGCCCAAAAGCTGGGAGTGACATCTGTACCTTTTTCCGGTAGAGCTTTGCAAAGGACCTTTACAGTGCTACGGCCTGAGACACTGGGGACCTCCTTGGTGTGGTGGGGCTAAGTGGCTCTGTCTTATTTTCAGCTGGTGTCTGTCCAATCCTAGTGAATCACTAACTCTGGGTTGAAGTCTCAGCCGTGGAAAAATACCAGCCACTAAATCACCCTGCCCCCAACGGGCAACAATTTGAAAAGGAAAATCAAACCTTCCCACAACCACACACCCAGGGTACCTTGGATAGTCCTCGGGTTATTGGTCCAGGTTAAGAGTTCCAAATCACTTGTCCCAGTCATCACCCTGTCTTACGTGTGGTAGAGTTCAAAATATCTGGAGCAGCTAGGTAGCAAGGGTCTGCTGGCAGCTCAACTATGACTCACTCTGTGGAGTCAGAAGGCTCCAGCCAGCATATGAATTAGTCTGGGAAGGTTGATGCCTCCTTCCCCACCTTGCACCTCTGTCACATCCAGTCACTGGTAAACCCCGCAGGGCTGTGACCCAGTTCCCTCCACTGAGCAGATGCTCTAGGGGTTTGTGCCTGCCTGAGTCACAGGGAGATCTATGTCTCCTCTGCCAGACCACTACACTCTGCCACCAGCTGACAGGGGGAGCTGAAGCCTGATAACCTTGGCTGCTTAATGGAAACTGGGATGATTTACTCAGTTCCAGCCCTGTCCTAGATTGATGTTGCTGCCACTTATATTGTCGCAGAATTAGTGTTTTTGTCCTAGCTGTATTTCCCTGCAAGCCAGGCTTTGTTTGAGTTCATAGAAACTGGGGCTCTGTCCCACCCTGTGCCAATGCTGTTGTACTTGTTCTCATGGAGGTAGCATCTCTGTCTCTGCTGCACTCTGTATTGGGATGGGCATGGTTATAGCTCACACTCAGGTCTCAGCTTTTTCTCCCTGGGCTGGTGCTGTTTCCCTGCCTACTTTTGTCACAGCTATGTTCCCTTGGGGGCTTGGTGCTTCTCAGGCTACTAACGCAGCACTTCTGACTCAGCCTGCCCTGGGAGTGTGCCATCTCTGTGCACACATATTCTAGTCTCTATCCCTGCTGGCCCCTGCCCCCGGAAGGTCCCGTCTCAGGCTACCCTTTACTGACAGAGCTTGCATTTCTGTCCCAGATCTGTTCTGCCAGTGGCTGCCATTGGTTGCCAAGAGAGCCAGGGAGTGTTTCTCCAAAATATCCCTAGGGGTATAAGCCCTATTGTTCTTGCCACTGCTGCTCTGTGCCGCAGGGTACCACTTCTCCCTCTCCCTCTCAGTCCATAGTCCTCTCTTTACCCTTGTGTCATGGAATCAGCACAGACCTGCAATAGCCCACAGCTTGTCCACACCTCTCGAGAAAATGCCCCAGAATCTGGACTCCATGGGGGACAGGCTTCCAATCCTCAGGGTGAGAGTCGAGGCGAATGCTGGCAGTTCAGAATTGCAGGTAGAGAATATATACAATTTTGTTCCTGGCGGGAGAGTGCCACTCGTGTTAGCAGGTCTTCTCTGGGGAAGAAGTTCTGGTTTTTAGAGGGTCTCTCCCATGGGATAAAATAGGAGGATAACAGAACTCTGCTTGCTTGTTTGTAGAAAGTATACTATGAGCCATTCTCATGGGGAAGGGGGCTTCCATCCCCTTGGCAATGGATTTTGTACCTATTGTTTGTTTCCTTGGGTTTGCAGCTTACCTCACCAGGGTTGATGTGTGTTCTTCAACCTTCTCTCTTGGCTCAGCTTCAGACCATCAGCTTGTTTGCTAAACTTCTGTCCTTTAACTCTCCTTTGTGATGGGAGCCTCTGTGGAAAGCTGGCTTCAGTTGGCCATCTTGCCTCTGCTGTATTGGTATTATTTGTAATAGTTGCCAGTTTCTAGAGATGTAGGTTATCTAATTTTGATATTGCTCTTTTTTGTGCTGTCTAGAAATGGGTGAACAGAGAGATATCAAATTTTGACTACCTCATTCAAATAAATACAATGGCAGGACGAACCTACAATGACCTTGCTCAGTATCCTGTGGTAAGTTTATATTAATCTCATAAATGTGAAATGGCTTTATGGTTTTATCATACACAAAAGTTCATGTATGATATTTATTTTTGATTTAAAAAATATATAAAATGTTTCTTTTTTGTTAAATGTTTTTCCTTTGTGTATATTTTCTACCCTATTTTTAAAAGGTATATACACATGAAAAGTAATTAAAAATAAAAGCCTTTTTTCTTTCACTTCATTATAAATATTCCAGTGGTATTATAGAACATGACTCTTTTGGTTATTGAACTAAACGTTAATAAATATTTACGAGAGGGATGAAATAATTTTAGAGATTATCTTTTTCTGTGTTTAGGTAGCATTTGATATTGTATATGGAGATGTTAGCTTCTTTAGCAAGGAATGTCTAAGTTGCAAATTATGGCTCTTTTAGTTTCCCTGGATTTTACAAGATTATACTTCAGAAGAATTGGACCTGAACAACCCTGCTGTATTTCGAGATCTTTCCAAACCAATTGGGGTAGTTAATGAGAAAAATGCCAAAGCTATGCAAGAAAAGTAAGTGCTTTTTTATTCCTTTTGGAAGATAGTCATTGTTTGTTTGAATTGGTATGGATTTATTCTTTGGACAATCAAGTGATTTTGGGGGGTATTTTGTTAATGCACAACTGCTTTTAATAATAAAATTCTGATAATTGCTTCACTAAGCTTTCTTGGCAATATCTAGGTTGAGCCCTGGTGCAGTGGCTCACTCTGGTAGTCCTAGCACTCTGGGAGGCTGAAGTGGGAAGATTGCTTGAGCTCAGAAGTTCAAGATTACCCTAAGCAAGAATGAGAGTCCATCTCTACTGAAAATAGAAAAATTAGCTGGGACGTTGTGACAGGCACCTATAATCCCAGCTACTTGGGAGGCTGAGGCAGGAGAATTGCTTGAGCCCAGGAGTTTGAGGTTACTGTGAGTGAGGCTGACACCAGGATGCTCTAGCCCAGGTGACAGACTAAGACTCTGTCTCAGGAAAAGAAAAAATCTTGGTTGCCCTTCAAATATCTTTTTTTTTGTGTAGAGACAGGTCTCACTTTATCACCCTCGATAGAGTGCCATGGCATCACACAGCTCACAGCAACCTCCAACTCCTGAGCTTAGGCAATTTTCTTGCCTCAGCCCCCTGGGTAGCTGGGACTACAGGCGCCCGCCACAAAGTCTGGCTATTTTTCTGTTTTGCTGTTCGGCCGAGGCTGAGTTTGAACCCGCCACTTTTGTTATGTGGGGCTGGCACTCTACTTGATGAGCCTCAGGCACCGCCCCAAATATCTTTTTTGTTGTTGTTGAGATAGAGTCTCACTCAATTGCCCTTGGTAGAGTGCTATGACCTCAGACTAGCTGACAGCAACTTCACACTCCTGAGTTCAAGTAGTCTTCTTGCCTCAGCACCCACTACTATGCTATACTACTTTTTCTATTTCTGGTAGAGATGGGATCTCACTCTTGATCATGCTAATCTCAAACTCCTAAACTCAAGCAAGCCCACCCGCCTCAGCCTCCCACTGATAGGATAACAGGTGTGACCCACCACGCCTGGCCACCCTTCAAATATCTTACTTGTAGTTTTGTTGATTTGCTTTCTTTACCAAATTTACATTGATGTAACTCAGACTTTCTTCTTACCTTATTGTAAGTATGTGCTGAAGGGTAATATGTCATTGAAATTTTTCTTTTCTTTCTTTCTTTTTTGATTTATTTTTATTTTATTATTTATTTTGTTGTTGTTGTTGTTGCAGTTTGGCCAGGACTGGGTTTGAACTCACCACCCTTGGTATATGGGCCAGCACCCAACTCACTGAGCCACAGGCACCACCCTGAAATTTTTCTTCTTATATATTTTAGAGTTCATAA
This sequence comes from Arctocebus calabarensis, assembly GCA_963573935.1. Lineage (NCBI taxonomy): Eukaryota > Metazoa > Chordata > Mammalia > Primates > Lorisidae > Arctocebus > Arctocebus calabarensis. The sequence goes on from CAUYON010017250.1 coordinate 10,901, forward strand.
CATAACTAAACTAACATTTAATTAAAAACATCCACTTAGTATAATAATATTTTGGCAGATATAAAATTAATACTAATCTGTTATTCAATAATGTGAATAAAGAACAATGAAATATGTCACAATTTAGACAGTGTTTTTTTTTCTTATTAAATCATAGCTGTGTACATTAATGCAATCATGGGGTACAATGTGCAGGTTTCATATACAATCTGAAGTATTTTCATTAAACTGGTTAACATAGTCTTCATGGCATTTTCTTAGTTATTATGTTAAGACGTTATAGTCTGCATTTAGTGAGTTTCACCTGTACCCTTCTAAGATGCACCGTAGGTGTGGTCCTGACAGTGTCATTTTAAGAAGAAAAAGAAACTTGTGGCTCAGTACAGTGCCTGTAGCTCAGTGGCTAGGGTGCCAGCCATATACACTGGAGCTGATGGGTTCAAATCCAGCCCAGGCCTGACAAACAACAATAACAGCTATAACCAAAAAATAGCCAGGCATTATGGCACACATCTGTAGTCCCAGCTACTTGGGAGGCTGAGGCGAGAGAATCACTTAAGCCAAGAGTTTGAAGTTGCTGTGAGCTGTGACACCATGATACTCTACCCAGGGTGACATAGTGAGACTCTGTCTCCAAAAAAAAAAAAGAAAGAAAAAAGAAATTTGTATTGTTCTGTTTATTTGTGATCCACCTTGTCAACTTCTCACAATATTTTTTTCAAAGCAAGCTGTCCACTGGCAAAAGAGTAATCTGAGTTTTAACCTTCTCCTTGTGGATGACTTTTCAGTAATGACTTCTGATAATAAGAACAAAGAAGAATTTGGTCCTTTTTTTTTTTAACTTTTTTTTGCAAATCTTCCCTAAGACTTTTTGCATCCAAGTGTCACTCTTCTGCCCAAGCTAAAGTGCCCTGGCAACAGCCTACCTCACAGCAACTTTATACTCCTGGATTCAGATGATCCTCCCAGCTTCACCTGCCCAGTGGCTGTGACTGCAGGCTCCCACCGGAAAACCCAGCTAGTTTTCTATTTTTAGTAGAGATGGGGGTCTCACTCTTGCTCAAGCTGGTCTCCAACTTCTAAGCTCAAGAGATTCCACCTTGGCCTGTCAGACTGCTAGTATTACAATGAGTTACCTTGCCTGGCCCCCAGAACTTTTTGATAGATTTAATAGTTTATTTGATTTACTTGTGGAACTTGCCTATGTATATATATGTATGTATTCAGTCATTGCCATTAGTCAAACTTTCTTCTAATAATAACCAAAAAGAAGAGGTTTTCTGTTTTTTTCAAACAGTTTCCATAGGAATTATTTATATGAATAACTTATTTTATTTTGAGTTTTGCTGTCACCGTGGGTAGAATGCTGTGGTGTCATAGCTCACAGCAACCTTGAACTCAGGCTCAAGCAATCCTCTTGCCTCAGTTTTTCTATTTTTAGTAGAGACAGAGTCTCACTTTTGCTCAGGCTGGTCTCAAACTCATGAGCTCAAGCAGTCCATCTACCTCCACCTCCCCAAAGTGCTAGGATTACAGGCATAAGCTACTGTGCCCAGCCAATAACTTATTTTATTGGAAATCAAAGATACAAATTTCTTTTTTTCAGTATAACAGAGATTTGGGGGGATGCCTCTGGCTCAGTGAGTAGGGTGGCAGCCCCATATACCAAGGATGGCGGGTTCAAACCTGGCCCCAGTCAAACTGCAACAAAAAAATAGCCAAGCGCTGTGGGTGGTGCCTGTAGTCCCAGCTACTCAGGAGGCTGAGGCAAGAGAATCACCTAAGCCCAGGATTTGGGGGTTGCTGTGAGCTATGTGACACCATGGCACTCTACCAAAGGCGTCAAAGTGAGACTCTGTCTCTACAAAAAAAAGAGAAAAGAGAGAAAGCTTAGAGTACTTCCAAAGAGAGTTAGAAGTGGGACCTCTCGTGAAAGAGATCAGAGAGAAAGGCCACATATAAGTTATTTTCAAATTTTAATGGCATATTTGTTTTTAGAGACAGGGGTCTTACTCTGTTGCCCAAGCTGGGTTGCAGAAGCACCATCACAACTAACTTCAGCCTTCAACTCTTGGGCTCAGGGATCCTGCAACCTCAGCCTTCCCAGTAGGTAGGACTACTGGCACATTCCACCATGCCTGTCTTAATTTTTTAATTTTTTGTAGAGATGCCATGTTACCCAGAGTGGTCTCAGATTCTTAGTCTCAAGGGATCCTCTTGCGTCAGCGTCCCAAAATGCTGTGATTACACTCATGAGCCACTGCACCTTGCCTAATGGCATATTTTTGTGTCAATACAAATGACTTTCACCTGATAACTTTTTCTATTTCCCAAAATATTACTAATTACTATGTAAAATGGAATTGGCCTCAGCTTGATGAACAGATTATTATTTTGGTTTTTAAAATTAGGTGGTTATTGCCTCCATAATACTCTTTATTCTTATTCAGGTTTTGTAAAAACTAATTTAGGGCTTAGCGCCTATAGCTCAATGACTAGGGCGCCAGCCACATACACCAGGGCTGGCAGGTTCGAACCTGGCCTGGGCCTGCTAAAACAATGACAACTGCAAGAAAAAAATAGTCGGGCATTGTGGCACGCATCTGTAGTCCCAGCTACTTAGGAGTCTGAGGCAAGAGAATCACTTAAGTGCAAGAGCTTGAGGTTGCTGGCATTCTACCAAGGGCAACTTAGTAAGACTCTGTCTTAATAAAAACCAAAAAAACCGGCTCAGGGCCTGTGGCTCAACGGGCTAAGGCGCCAGCCACGTACACCTGAGCTGGTGTGTTCGAATCCAGCCCGGGCCTGCCAAACAACAATGACGGCTGCAACCAAAAAATGGCCGGGCGTTGTGGCGGGCGCCTGTAGTCCCAGCTACTTTGGAGGCGGAGGCAGGAGACTCGCTTGAGCCCAGGAATTGGAGGTTGCTGTGAGCTGTGATGCCACGGCACTCTATCCAGGGTGACAGCTTGAGGCTCTGTCTCAAAAAAAAAAAAAAAACCAAAAAAACCTAATTTAGACATTTTTCTAAATTAGAAAACTATTCAGACCAATTATACATGTGATTATCAGTCATAGTTTACAGAATCATTAGATATCCTTTGCCAATAATCTTGCTTAGGCCGTTGTCCTATCCACCATCTCCTTTTTCTTTTCTCTTTAGATTTTAAGGCATTAGTAATGTCCACAATAATTGACTGGTTCCCTGTATTTTTTTCCATGTGGTCACAAGAAGATGTCTGGTGACCACATTGCTTTCACTACTAGCAAAATAGAACCATCCAAAGTGTCTAAATTACAATAAATTGAGATATATCCATACAGTTCAATATCATGTATATGTTAAAAATAGACTAATCACTTAGAAAGATGTCAATAGGAAATTTATAAATGCAAAAATAAGTTGGGAACAATACCTTATGTATAGTACTTATATGTGAAAAAAATGTTTGTATATAAGTTTGTTTTTTTTTTTAGAAGCAGAGTCTCACTCTGTCGCCCTCAGTAGAGTGCCATGGCATCACAGCTCACAGCAACCTCTAACTCCTGGGCTTAGACGATTCTCTTGCCTCAGCCTCCCAAGTAGCTGGGACTACAGGCGCCCACCACAACACCTGGCTATTTTTTGTTGCAGTTTGGCTGGGGCTGGGTTTGAACCCGCCACCTTCAGTATATTAGACTGGCACCCTACTCACTGAGCCATAGGCACTGCCTATGTATATAAGTATATAAGTTTATACATTAGGACAGACAAATACTTACCAAAAAGCTAATGTGAATTATCTCTGGGACATAGGATTATAGTTGATTTTAAGTTTCTTCTGTTTTAATATTTTTTGTTTGCTAATGTTTCTACAGTAAACATGTATGATTAATATTATCAGAATCCAGTATTAGTGATTCTGGATTAGTGATTTTATTGTTCAGAGAAAAAATATTACAGAATGAAACTTTTCATTTGTTAATAAGGTGTGATAATATGAATAGTTTGATTATGAAACATATGATCAGGGACTGATTTTTAAAAAATATTTTAGCAATATAGTATAAAGTTGTACCCCTTTATGTAATTTTACTATTATAAAACCTTAGGGGCTGAGCACAGTGGCTCATGCCTATAATCCCAGCATTTTGGGAGGCCAAGATGGGTGAATTCTTGAGCTCAGGAGTTCAAAACCAGCCTTAGCAATAGCAAGACCCCATCTCTAAAAATAGCCAGGCATTGCGGTAGATACCTATACTCCCATCTATTTGGGAGGTTGAGGCAAGAGAATTTCTTGAGCCCAAGAGTTTGAGGTTGCTGTGAACTGTGACACCACGAGACTCTAATGAGGCAACAGAGTGAAACTCTGTCTCTAAAAAATATATAAAATAAAATAAAACCTTAGGGTTTTTTGTTTTTGTCTTTTTTTTTTTTTTAGATACGAAAATTTTGAGGATCCTATGGGAACTATTGATAAGTTTCATTATGGTACTCACTATTCAAATCCTGCAGGGGTAATGCACTACCTCATTCGTGTAGAACCATTCACCACCCTCCATATCCAGCTTCAGAGTGGAAGGTATGTTTTGAATAAATAAAATGTTTTCTTATGAGTATGTGTTAGTGTGGAAAAGTGTTTTCTTCATGTTGTGTACTGTGTAACTGGGCCATGTCTTTTTTTATCCTCCTCTATTAGGTTTTGAGTGCATCAAAAATAGCCAAACTAGCTGGGCACCGTGGCTCATGCCTGTACTCCTAGCGCTCTGGGAGACCTCCCAGGTTCGAGATCAGCCTGAGCCAGAGCAAGACCTCGTCTCTTAAAAAAAAAGAAAAAGAGCTGGGGTATTGTGGTGGGAGTCTGTAGTCCTAGCTACTCAGGAGGCTGAGGCAAGAGAATTGCTTGAGCCCAAGAGTTTGAGGTTGGTGTGAGCTGTGATGCCACAGCACTCTACCAAGGGCAACAAAAGTGGAACTCTGTCTCAGAAAAATAAACAAATAAATAAAATGATGTGACTTTGGC
>CAUYON010017251.1:0-63582 GCA_963573935.1 Arctocebus calabarensis
CAGAATCTTGCACATGCGCACACACACCCTGGGGGGGGCAGAATCTTGCACATGGCACACACACCCTGGGGGGGGGGCAGAATCTTGCACATGGCACACACACCCTGGGAGGGGGGGCAGAATCTTGCACATGCGCACACACACCCTGGAGCTCTTTGGATTGCTCAGTGCATTTCCGGAGCTCTGAGCGGCCTGTGATGGTGGGGAGGCCTCCTCTGTACCGCCAGTGTCATCCCAATGGGCGTCTGGCACCTGATGGTGCACCCAAGGGGCCGCATTTCTTATTTTATTTATGTTGCTTGATATCTAAATAGCCGTGTGCTGCCCTTGCCACAGGGCTATCACACCAGACAGTGCAGATGTGGAATTGGCGTCCCTGCCCCCCAGGTACCCCAGGGGCTTATAATAAGTGGGCCCTTGGCCAGCCCCTGCCCAGGAATTGTGGCAGATTGGGGCTCTGAGGTCTGGGTCGTGTCCTCATGAGGAGGGCCCCAGCCCCTCCCTACTCCCATCCCACTGGCCCTGACCTGACAGGGTGCCCTGTCCATAGGCACCAGCAGCATCGAGATCCCTGTCCTGTGCCTACTGGTCAATGGTGATCCCAGCACCCTGGAGGTAGGGACAGGGGAGCAAGGTAGGGGCCTGGTGGGAGCCTCCGGCTGGCCGAAGCCTCCCGGAGGATGTGATGGGGTTGCCCAACATATGCACCCAGAAGTCACCTGGGCTGACTCAGAGCCACTGTCCCCCCCCACCCACGGCAGAGGATTTCCCAGGCTGTGGAGCAGGCTGCCCCATGGCTGATCCTGGCAGGCTCAGGAGGTGTCGCTGATGTGCTCGCTGCCCTAGTGAGCCAGCCCCACCCGTTGGTGCCCCAGATGGCCGAGAAGCAGTTTAAAGAGAAATTCCCCAGTGAGCGTTTCTCCTGGGAGGATGTCAAGCACTGGACCCAGCTGGTATGCACTGCCTGACCCTTCCCTTTGTCCCCCCGGATTGTCCTTCCAGGTGGCGCTGCTCCCAGTGCAGCCTACGTGTCCCCCACGCCAGCTGCCGGGGCCCCACCCTCACTCTTGCTTTGGGCTTTTGTGGTGCGGGTGTCCCCTCTGCTGTGTGGGTAGCTCTGAGCCTGGCCGTGGAGGGAACACACAGGGCTGCTGCTGGCACGCACTCCTCAGGGGCTGTCCTGGCTCTGTACCCACTCTGTGTACCTGGCCGGCTGTGGGTGACCCTCAGGGCCCTGGCTCTGTGCCCAGCTGCAGAACATCACTGCACACCCACATCTGCTCACCGTATATGACTTCGAGCAGGAGGGCTCCGAGGAGCTGGACACTGTCATCCTGAAGGCACTGGTGAAAGGTGAGGGCCAAGCCGAGTTTAGCACCTGGTGGCATCTGCACTCTGAGCCACCTGGGATGTGGCGGCTGGGCCATTGTTTCACCATAATTTAAAAACCTTTAATGTGTTCAATTTGGTGGTTTTAGTATATTTGTGAGGTGGTGCCACTGTCGTGATACCTAATCCCAGAATATTTCTGTCACCCTGCAAAGAGAGCCTGGGCCGATCGGCAGTCACGCCCCATATCTCCAGGCCCTGGTACCCACCATTCACCCTCCACCCCTATGGACACACTGGTTACATGGAATCACAAATGGACACGCCTTTGACATTCAGCTCCTTCACTAGCATCGTGTTTTTAAGGTTCATCCATGTTGTGGCCTGTGTCAGGGCCTTGTCCTTTTTTAAGGCCAAATAACACTGAACAGCATGGATAGACTGTCTATCCTCCTGTGCCCAGCTGAGGGGAACCTGATCAGCATCTGATGTGCTTTCTATGGGGGACAAACATGTGCCAAGGGCTGGTCCTGGGCAGCTGGACCCAGGCCCAGAATGGGGTGGCGGGGCTGTTGCTGAGAGTGAGGGACACACTTGAGGGGCCCTCCAGACAGCGGGCACTTCTGGATCAGTAACGCCCTGTGCAGGAACCCCTTCTGGCTTCCCCTGAGTCAGCAGGTCCCCACCACAGTCTCCTGGTGCCCAAGGTTGCAGCGTCCAAGGCCTTCAGTCTCCACTCAGGGGTCTGGAGTACCACGTGGTCCTGCAGTGCCATGTTGTGGCCAGCTGCCCTCCCTGTGGAGGAGACATGCCCAACCTGACCCCCTGCACCAGCATGGGATGGGGCCTCAGGCCTGGGTGTTCACCAAAGGAGGGGCCTCATGTGGAAGCAGACAGGCCGCCCTGGCCCATGTCTGTGGGAAGGCGTGAAACTGCATCCCACCCTCAGAGAGCCCCTGCGCACCACCCTGCCTGCTCCGCCCACAGCCTGCAAGAGCCACAGCCAAGAGGCGCAGGACTACCTGGACGAGCTCAAGCTGGCAGTGGCCTGGGACCGCGTGGATGTCGCCAAGAGCGAGATCTTCAATGGGGACGTGGAATGGAAGGTGCCCCCCCCCCCGCCTGCCCGGCTGGCCTGTGGCTGCCTCCTGAGCCCTGATTCTGGCCAGTGCAGGGCAGGACCATGCTGAGGGCCCAGTGCAGACAATGTCCAGCCCAGCTGTCCCAAGGTGGGAGCATGAGGTGGCCACGGCGCTGCTGGGCTTCGGCCTCCCTCACTGGCCAGGCAGCGGGAGTGAGACCCCCCAGACTGGCGGGTCCACCTGCACTTGCCACGGCTCAGGAGTGCTGCTGGGAGCCTGGAGTGGGGTCGGGGGAGCCGGCCCCGGGCAGGGAGCCCTAGGCTCCCTTTGTGTTCTCCTCCCTTGGTGCTGCCCCTTCCCCAGTGGCTCCTACTCACTGTCGCTGTCGTGTCCCCCCATGGCGGTCCAGTCCTGTGACCTGGAGGAGGTGATGATGGACGCCCTGGTCAGCAATAAGCCTGAGTTTGTGCGTCTCTTCGTGGACAATGGGGCCAACATGGCTGACTTCCTGACCTATGGGCGGCTGCAGCAGCTCTACCGCTCTGTGTCCCCCAAGAGCCTGCTCTTCGACCTGCTGCAGCGCAAGCACGAGGAGGGTCGCCGGACACTGGCCGGGCTGGGTGCACAGCCGGTCCGGGAACCTCCCGCCGGGCCACCCGCCTTCTCCCTACACGAGGTCTCCCGTGTGCTCAAGGACTTCCTGCGGGACGCCTGCCGCGGCCTCTACCAGGATGGCGGGCTAGGGGGCCAGAGCAAGGTGGTGAGCAGGGTCTGGGCAAGGGGCCGGGGCCAGGCCACGCTGGAGGCTGACAGCCACGTCCCCCAGGAGAGGGGGCCGGCTAAACGGCCCACAGGCCAGAAGTGGCTGCTGGACCTCAACCAGAGGAGTGAGAACCCCTGGAGGGACCTGTTCCTGTGGGCCGTGCTCCAGAACCGCCATGAGATGGCCACTTACTTCTGGGCCATGGTGAGTGGTGGCCATGACCGCAGCTGGGTGGGGGAGGTGTGCAGCTCCTGAGACCTAGTCTCCTAGGGCCAGGAGGGTGTGGCGGCCGCTCTGGCTGCTTGCAAAATCCTCAAGGAGATGTCTCACCTGGAGCCGGAGGCTGCAGTGGCCCAGGCCATGCGTGAGGCCAAGTACGAGCAGCTGGCCCTCGGTGAGTCTGCCAAGTGGCCAGCTGGGGGAAGAGGTAATGCAGGGACTGCCTGTCCATGCCGCATGGCCCAGTGTGACCTTGGTGGTCCCTTTATAGAATGGGACCAGAGGGACGGCCCCTTCTGGGTAGAGGGCCCTCAAATCCTAAGCAGGAGAGACAACTGGGCATAGGGTGAAGATGACACCCTCAGGCCCGGCTGCTGGGGACATTCAGGGTGACAAAGCGTCCCCAGGTCCTAGCGGTGAGGGCAGAGACTGTCAGCAACCTGCAGTGCAGAAGGCCAGGCTGGCCCCTTGGGAAGTAGACATAGGCTTCAGGCAGAGGGGGAGGCTGGGGGCAGGTGTGGCATGTGGCCCACCCCAGCAGCCAGGGCCCCTCTGGGCAGACCTCTTCTCTGAGTGCTACAGCAACAGTGAGGACCATGCCTTCGCCCTGCTGGTGCGCCGGAACCGCTGCTGGAGCAGGACCACCTGTCTGCACCTGGCCACCGAGGCGGACACCAAGGCCTTCTTTGCCCACGATGGTGTGCAGGTGAGCGACCGGCTGAGCAAGACCATGGTCACTCTGGTTCAGAGTTGAATCCCCAAGGAGGGGTGCCAGGGGCTAAATGTGAAGGCAGGCACGGCCCAGGCATGCTGACCACCCAGCCTGCAGCCTCTGGCTCCCACATGCCTACCTTATAGGGGGCGGGGGGCTCCTCAACTGGGCATGCTCGCCCTGCACAGCCCTCCGTGCCCCCAGTGAGGGTTCACTCCACAGCGACTCTCACCCTTCTGTGACTGGCTCCTTCATGCTGACTTCCATGCCAGCAGGGACAGCTGCTGGGGAGGGTTGGTAGGGGCATCTTCAGCTTACCTCAAGGAGCAGCCGGCATGTGCCAGGTGTGGGGATGGGCACTCCTGGGGTGGGCATGTCTCTGTTTCAGGCCTTCCTGACCAAGATCTGGTGGGGTGACATGGCCAGGGGCACCCCCATCCTGCGGCTGCTGGGTGCCTTCTTGTGCCCCCCCCTCATCTACACCAACCTCATCACCTTCAGGTAGGTCAGGCCTGCCAGAGCCATGGGGAAGGAGCTGGGTGCTGCTGGCCACATGTCTCTGGGGCCCCCTGAGTTCAAAATCCCTATGGGCCCAGCTACCCACAGCCTGTACATGCAGCTGGGCACTTTGGCTTCCATCCTTCTCAGTGCTTGGGACAAAGTGGGTACTGTAGGGTGCCTTCCTGAGGGCCCTGAGCATCCCATGTGCTCACAGTGAGGAGGCTCCTCTGAGGACAGGCCCAGAGGACCTGGAGGAGCTGGACAGCCTGGGCATGGAGAGGAGCCTACTGTGTGGCCCAGGCAGCCGGTGAGAGCCAAAGGGGCCAGGCAGGATGGCAGCCAGTGAGTGGTGGCTGGGAGGCCAGACCCTGGTGGGATGTCCGCTGGGTTCTGGCCTCACCACTGCGGCCTCCTTTATGACCCAGGATGGAGGAGTTGGTGGAGGCACCGAAGGCTCAGGGTGACCGAGGCCTGAACACGGCCTTCCTGCTTACGCGCTGGCAGAAGTTCTGGGGTGCTCCTGTGACCGTGTTTCTGGGGAACGTGGTCATGTACTTTGCCTTCCTCTTCCTGTTCACCTATGTCCTGCTGGTGGATTTTAGGCCACCTCCCCAGGGGCCATCAGGGCCTGAGGTCACACTCTACTTCTGGGTCTTCACACTCGTGCTGGAGGAGATTCGGCAGGTCAGTGGCCAGATAACCACCACTCTGTAGCTCCAGGCTATAAGGCCCAGCAGGTCCTGCCCTTACAGGGAAGTGGCTCCTCATCTTCAGAGTGAGAACAGCGTCACCAGAGCTTTGATCCTGATCACAGACTGAGCTCTGATCCTAGCTCCACATCATACTTAGCCTTGATCCCAGCTCCCCCTAGACTAGGCCCTGTTCCTAGCTCTATTCCAGACTGAGCTCTGGTCCCCATTCCAGACCAAGCTCTAACCCCAGCTCCACTCTAGACTGAGCTCTGATTCCAGGTTCACTCCAGACTGAGCCCTGATCCCAGCTCCATCCCAAACTGAGCCCTGATCCCAGCTCCACTCCAGACTGGTCCCTGATCCCAGCTCCACTCCAGACTGAGCCCTGATTCTCAGCTGCACTCCAGACTGGTCCCTGATCTCAGCTCCACTCCAGACTGAGCCCTGATCCAACTCCAGATAGTATAACCATTGTCTCTCTAATCAGTGTCTGAGCCCTGATCCACATCATAGACCAAGTCCAGAGACTGAATATAAATAATCCCGGGCCCTGGTCACAGAGAGCATTGACTGTAGTAGCTTTTGTCCCAAGACACAGCCATGGAACATCTTCTATTGACCCTTAGTCCTACTCAGAGACTTATCCTGGTCATAGATGGAACCCTGATGCCCTGGAAGACTGAGCCTTGGTCCCTACAGGTGCCTGGGTCTGTTATGGCTCCAGTGAGGTGGGCCAAGGGGCCTGGCAGCAGACTCTCTGTCTTTTTGATAGGGCTTCTTCACAGACGAGGACACACATCTGCTGAAGAAGTTCACACTGTACATGGAGGACAACTGGAATAAGTGTGACATGGTGGCCATCTTCCTGTTCATCATTGGTGTCACCTGCAGGTCTGGGGGGTGCCGAGGCCCTAGCTTATGGGCAGGGATCCTGATGAGGCCACTCAGAGTTCTTGGCTCGGCCTTGGCCTCTGCCGTTTGGCCAGTGTATTGCATGTCCTCGGGGAGTCCTCTTCCCCTCTCTGGGCTCCAGCAGCCCTTTCAACCTGCCATCCCCCCAGGATGCTGCCCTCGGTGTTTGAGGCTGGCCGCTCAGTCCTGGCCATAGACTTCATGGTATTCACGCTCCGACTCATCCACATCTTTGCCATACACAAGCAGCTGGGCCCCAAGATCATTATTGTGGAGCGCATGGTGAGTCCACTGTCCCCCTGGGGGGTGAGCCCTGCTCACTGACCCACCAATGAGGGGTGGCCCCCAGTCACCATCCCCCACTGGATGGTGAGTCCCTCTGCTAATGGCTCTCTCCCTGCCCTGCCCATGGAGATGAAGGATGTCTTCTTCTTCCTCTTCTTCCTGAGTGTGTGGCTGGTGGCCTATGGCGTGACCACCCAGGCGCTGCTGCACCCCCACGACAGCCGCCTCGAGTGGGTCTTCCGTCGTGTGCTCTACCGGCCCTACCTGCAGATCTTCGGGCAGATCCCACTGGATGAGATTGATGGTTTGCATCCAGCTGGGTGGGGCGGGGTGCGGGGATCCTAGGCACGACCAAAGCCAATCCAGTTTTCCAAGCCCATGGATACACAGCTGTCTAGGGAGGCCTGTCAGGGTCACAGGAGACCCCAGCCTAGAGCTGAGTCCAGACCCAGGGACAGGGCCAGCTCCAGACCCAGCTCCAGACCCAGAGCCTTCGAGCTTAGGAACTGGGACACCGGAGACCTTGCGAGGCAGCAGGGGCTGGGCAGGCACTATGGGCACAGAGCAGGGATGTCCTGGGGTGACTATTGCCTGGTGTCTGGGTCCCTCCTGTAGGGCCCCGCACAGCCAGGGTCCCTGTTACCCACCCACTGAGGCCCCTCAGGAAGGCCCCCTTGCTTCCTCTGGAGCCTCTCCCCGTGTATGCACTGCCTGTGCTCTGGGGTGTGTGGGGCCTGTCTGGGCATGGGTATCCCCAGCTGGCTGCACCTGGTGGGGTCTCGTGGGGGCTCCAGGAACTTTTCATGATGAATGTGTTCGGGGGAGCAAAGCCGCTTAGCCATGTGGGTCTCAGTGGTGAGGTGGCCTGTGCAGCCTTAGGTGGCTGGGACTCAGCATAACCTAGAGAGGGCAGCCCTTGGGAAGTGGGCTGCGAGACCTGACTGCCCCTCCTCCAGGGCAGCACTTGCCCTATGATGAACACAAAGCTGGAAGCAAACATGGGACCCTGGGGGGCCAGAGACAGGCTGGGGGAGGACAGCGCCATCAGTGAATCGCCTCTTAATTGGGCCATTCCCCCCTTCCTTGGGCTGTTTTTGTAGCAATCCCCTAGCCCCTGTGATCTTAGCCTTTGCACATCAGTTTTCCTGGCCCTGTGCTCTCCACCTTCCTCCTCAGCCTGCACTGCCTGGGCTCCTGGGGTCTCTGGCCAGGGCAGGGCTGGAACCCTGCCCCTAGGGCTGTGCCACTGCTCTGTCCAGATCCAGCCATGAGGAGACAGGCCTGGTCATAGCCTGCTTCTCCCCCGGATGACCTGCCACCTCCCTGAAGGCCCAGAACTGCAGCAGGCGAGTCCTGCAGTCCTTGTCCACGTCACCTCCCTTCTCTGGGCCCTGCTGAGTCCATTATAGGGCTGGGTGTAGAATTGGTCACCAACCTGGGCTGGGAAGAAAACTGAGGCTCTGGTGGCTCCCCTATCACCTGCGGGTCCTCCCCCAGGGCAGCACCTGGCCTCCCGTTCTGCACCATGCCAGGCTGTAGCCTGGGTCAGCCAGGCTGTGAAGGGAGCTTGTTCTCCTGGGCTCTAAGACCAGGGACATTTAAATTCCATCCCAACCTGGTGGCACCTTCGCAAATCCCAGAGTAAAGGAGAGCTCAGGGGTCTCATTAGCGTGGGGCCAAGTCTATCAGATTTATAGACCCCCAGGCTAGCTGGGCCCACCTCTCCAGGTGCAGGGAGGAGGCAGCAGGACAAGGCCTGGTATGCTGTGGCCACTGTCCCCCCACACACTCAATAACTCACACGTGGACCAGCACAGCCTGCACTTGGGAGACGCAGCAAAACTCGAGGAAATAGGCCCTGCCACCAACCCACGTGAGCAGAGGCCAGACATGGGTACACACAGAGAGGAGGGACAGGCACATGAGCACTACTGTGCTACCTGCAGCACACACAGGGGCATGGGCACCCACACGCAGACCCCCGCACACAGGCTGGCACATGGCATGGCGAGGGCAGGTGAGCGGGTACTTCTGGATGAAGCGGAGAACCAGAGTGACTGGAGGGGCTCTTTGGCCTCTGGCTGAGATGCCCTGAGCACCCAAGGCCACCAGAGTCTGCACACTGATCCCAATTGCCACCTGCCCTAAGACGCTGGAGTGGTGACCTGCAGGCCACTCGGGGATGCTAGAGCCAGCACCCAGGGTACCCTGAGGGAGTTCAGCACCGCCTGCAGAATGTTCTTCGGCCTGGACTTCAGACTGGGCTCAGGGCAGGCTCTGTGCCCCTACAGCCTTTTGATTCTGGAAAGTTGCCTTGGGAAGTTGTCAGACTCACTCTCCAGCTTGGAGCTGTGACAGGCATGAGTGCTGTAAAGGCTCTGAGAAGTCCTGTAGCAAGGACACCAGTGTCCCTCGGCAGCTCTCCCCAAACATGCTTGAAGGGGGTGGAGAAACCAGTAGCAACCGTCCCGTGAGACCTCCCGCCCCCACCTTCTGTCCCCCAAATGGTCTTGGCTGTGACCTCAGGCCCTGGTCAAAGCCCAGCAGAGGGGGTAAGGTGGCCCTGTGCTGTGACCACCATCTGGTTTCTCTGGAGCAGCATTTCCCCTGACAGGGCTTTCAGGGCTAAAACTGATAATCTCAGGTGAAAAAGGACAGCAGGTCACTCCGTTAAGGCCCTTTCACCTGGTTGGTCTAGATCCCGGGACCAAGCTCTTGGGTCTCAGGCTGTTGCCTGAGGCTGCCCTGGCCCGGCCCCACTGGCACCCCCCTTACCTTTTAGAGGCCCGTGTGAACTGCTCCACACACCCCCTGTTGCTGGAACGCTCACCCTCCTGCCCCAACCTCTACGCCAACTGGCTGGTCATCCTCCTGCTGGTCACCTTCCTGCTGGTCACCAACGTGCTGCTCATGAACCTGCTCATTGCCATGTTCAGGTGTCCCTTGTCCCTCTGCCCACGAGTAGAGAGGCCTGGCATCCAAACACCCACGCCTTTCTGCCCAGCCATGGCCCCTGGCCTGGTCCTAGTAGCAGATGGGAGAGGCCCACCCTGCTCCCAGAAAGTGGGGCTGGGGCCTGGGAGGGTGGGAGCTGGGTGTTGTGTTGGGAGCCCCAAGCTTGTCCAGCATAGTGGGGTGGGGATGGGGGGGCGGCAGAGGACCCCACAGTGGACCCTGGGACATACCCAGAGGCAATCACAGAAGTGGGTGCTGGGCCCGGTTTCTGAGGGGCCCCCGGCACTCAGGTGGTGATGGGGGCAGGTAGGTGAAGGGCTTGGATGCTGTCCCCAGCTACACGTTCCAGGTGGTGCAGGGCAACGCGGACATGTTCTGGAAGTTCCAGCGCTACCACCTGATTGTGGAGTACCACGAGCGGCCCGCCCTGGCCCCACCCTTCATCTTGCTCAGCCACCTGAGCCTGCTGCTTCGCGGGGCCCTCAGGAAGGCGCAGCACAAGCGAGAGCACCTGGGTGAGGAGGGCGGCTGCTGGGGCCATCCCCGGGAGGTGGGCAAGTCGGAGAGGCCTGGCTCTCCCTCGGCCCTGCTGCCCTTGGCTGGGCTCCATCCAGGCTGACTGAAGCCACAGGGCCCAGGCCCAAAGGAGCCAAGAGGTCCCTGTAGCCTGCATATCCCTGCATGGGACCTGTCCATCCCTGGCTATCTCACACCCTGCTCTGAGGTCAGGCCCGGCTCAGCCATCTGGCCCACGTGGCACCAGCAAAGCTTGCTCCTGCCCTGGCTTTCCCAGAGCGAGACCTTCCAGACCCTCTGGACCAGAAGATTGTCACCTGGGAGACAGTTCAGAAGGAAAATTTCCTGAGCAAGGTGGAGAAGAGAAGGCGGGACAGCGAAGGGGAGGTGCTGCGGAAAACGGCCCACAGGTGCGGGGTATGATGGGTGACACGCCCATGCGCCTCTGCCCACAGGACTGCCCAGCAATGCAGACGGAGCCCCTGCCCTGGAGGCAAAGGGACCCAGGTGCACACTGGCCATTGGTGGCCCTGAGTAGTGGCACCAGCGCTAGCTTTGGTCAAGTGCCGTGAAAGTGGTGGTGATGGTGGGGGGTGGCCCACGGGGTCTCAGGGGGGACCTCTAACATAATTGAAGGGGTGTCCTCAGATGCCAGTCACAGAGGCCCTGAGTTTGGAAACTGAGGCCGAGAGGGGCAGGGCTCTCCTGGGGACCTGGCTGCCCTGTGGTAAAGGACTATAGGCCTCTAGACGTGGGCTCCTTCCTGCTGTGCGTCTCAGAGTGAGACTGGCCCCCTTTTCCCTTCTCTTTGGCCCCCACCCTCACTTCACCCTATCCTGGTGTGACGTGGGCAGGGAAGGCACTCCAGTCCTGCCAGGAGAGCGCAGAAGTGCTCAGTACTTGTAGACTAGGCTATACCCCGAGAAGTCCTGGGTACCACCAGATTGGGCACTGGGGGATGGGGTGGGGATGGGGAGACCATCAGCGGACTGCACTTCTGATTCTGCCACAGAGTGGACTTTGTCGCCAAGTATCTCGGGGGGCTCAGAGAGCAAGAAAAGCGGATTAAGAGTCTGGAATTGCAGGCAAGTGACAAGGACGCTTGCTCTGCTCCCCTTCCTGCAGGCAGGAGGCGCCCGTGAGGCCTGCCTACAGCTCCAAACTCAGACCAAGTCTGGATGGGAACGGGTATCCCTGTGCACAAATCCTGGTGGAGGGGTCCAGTGGGACTTGGGCCTATCCCTACCCTAAGTCACATGAGATCACAGTCACCCATCACTGTCCACCCTGCCCATAGTGGAGGGACGAGTTATGGTGCAGCAGGTTTTGGTGGTGTTGGGGGCAGGTGGAGGGTACCTGTCCCCTGCTGTCCTGGACCCTTCACCCTCTTCCAGATCAACTATTGCACGGTGCTCCTGTCCTCCGTGGCTGATACACTGGCCCAGGGCGGCGTCCCTTGGAGTAAGCTAGTCTGGGGAGTGTGGGGCTAAGGGTGGGACTGGGCAATACCCCACAGCCACCCTGCCCTTCCCCTGGGCCTGGGAGGTCCCTGTTGGGCATCACTGGGAGCAATGTAGGTGCCCTCTGATGAAAATCCTACCTCTCCCTGGCATGTAGAGCTGGTTCACTCAGCCTCCAGGGGTGGTGCCTGGCCTGGTACAGCCCTGCTGGGCATTTCCCCACAGCAGGCAGGGCTCCCAGCCCCACCAAGGGACACTCCCAGCCCTAAGGACCCATATAGCCAGGTTTGCTCTGGGCTATCCAGTCTTCCCTATTCTTGAGGGCCACTAAGTCCTGGCCCCCACTTCTGGGCCCCCACCAACTGAGGGACTTTCATTTCCAGCAGGCTCACAGAACTGTGCTGGTGGGAGCCAGGGCACTGCTGACCACAGAGGGGGCCCTGGTGGCAGGGAGCACTCCCAGGCTGGTTGGCTGCCCTCAGACTTCTAAGCTGCTCAGCCCCACTTCTCAGCTGGTCACCCTGAACCTCTGCTCACCTCCAATGGGCAGTGGCTCCCACAGCCTTGTCACAGACCAGCCCTTCTGGACATCTCCACAAGAAACTTCATTGTCCCACCTGACACCTCCCTGGGGGACCCAGGAGGCAAAGTAGTATCTTGGCACAGCCTCCCTGCCATCAGCAAACATGTACTCTAGGGTCTGAGACAGGCAGCTCTTGCCTAGACTGGGCAGCTGCTTGTGGGCCCACCCCCACCCTATTTGTTACCCCATAAGAAAGAAATGCTTTTCTGAAATGCTACTGGCTAGAATTCTTGCCCTTTAAGACCCCATCCCAGTCTTCTGGGGGGTAGTTGACCAGTCCCGGAAAGCATCAGCTACTTGTCTGGCCATTTCCCAGACCCTCTGTCCTGAAGCTGGTACAAGTGCTGGTGCCAGTCTGGGCTATCACAGGGTCCACCTCTCCCACAGGGCCTGTGTAACACTGCAGCCCCAGCCCAGACCAAACTAGCCCTGGGGTGGGTAAGGTACATGGGTCACTGAGCATTAGTAAACACCCAGGGAAGGGACAGGGCTTACATATCAGACCCTTCCCTGGCCACCTGCTCACCCCAACTCTGTGGTCCACAACAGATTCACCAAGGGGAAGGGCTGGGCAGCAGGGGTGGTGAGCTCCTCTATCTCTTGTTCTGTCTCATGGGTCCTTCTGGGTAAACTGTAGGGCATGAATAGAGGGGGCAGCTGACATCCACAAAGCAACCCAGCCCCAGGTCACAGGATCAAGTGTAGGAATAGGGTAACTGACAGAAGCAGGAGGAAAAAAACAAGCCCCCCAGCTGTAGGAGACAGAGCCAACACACACACAACTTGAAGTGCTAAAACCTTTATTGTACTCCCTGCCAAGGGAGACAGGAGGTCCTAGTGTCCCCACACCTCCCTGGGTCTTAGCCAAGTCTTTGTTCCACTGAAGATGGTGTCTAGAATGGCAGCCAGAGCTGCTGCCACCGCCTGCAGGCCACCCCTAGCTTCCTCCCAAAGGTGATGGGCCCATCCACTCCAGCTGGGCAGTGGCTTTGACTGTCCCTCTGAACCCAGCCCTGCAGGCAGCCTAGCTGGGAGGGCAGGACCATAGCAGGAGACAGATCTCCCCTCTCAGATCTCAGTGCCTGGGCCCTCAGGGCTGCTGCCCTTGCTCCGGAAGTGGTTTCTACTCCGCTTCTTGCTGCCATGGAAGCCAACAGTCTCCACTGGCGGCAGAACTGGCGCTGACCCGCTATCCACAGCCCCGGCAGGTGGTACCACCTCCTGCAGGCCCCCAAGGGGGCTGCTCCACTCTTCAGCCTCAGGGCTCCCAGGCCCTGCCAAATGGGCCAGCTCCACAGGACCCTCTCCACTGGCAGGGCTAGAGTTCCCAGAGGTGCCCCTGCCCCGCTCTGCCCCCTTTCTCAGGACCCTCTTCCTCTCGGGTCTGGCCTCACCACCTCGGGCTGGTTTGGTGAAGACAACTCTCCCTTCCCCACAGCTGGAGGGATCCTGGTTGAAGGAGGGTACGTAGTGAGCAGAGACAGCCTGGTGCCGGGAGCCCAGGAAAGCCAGGGCAGCAGCCTGATTGCTCTGCTCGCTGGCCTCAGCCACGTCTCCCAGACTGTATTTGGTCCAGCGCTCAGGGTGAGCCACATAGTCGGGGACACGGGGCACTCTCAAGGGAGCAGGACTCCGATGGGCTCCACCCAGACCTCCCACTGTTGGATGGCTTGAAGCTGCCAGGGACTGCCTGAAGCTCCCACTATCGCTCAGGCTGGTGTGGGCCACAGAGGGTGGCACCCGCCTGGCTGCCCCCTCCAGGCAGTCAAAGATGTCGTGGCTGCGCTGTGAGAAGGTGGAGCTTGTGCCTCTCAGATAGAAAGGCTGCGCTGTGGCGGTGTGGAGGCCCGTGGGGGGTGAGGGGGACTCATCAGGGCCTGAGTCCTCCTGGGCCTCCCCAGGAAGTCCCTCTGGGGACAGAACCTCCACCTCAGCACCACCAGGCAGGCTGAGGTCCGAGTCCGAATCACTGAGGGAGACTGTGTCAGAAAGCAGGGTGTCATATTCTGTCTCTCCCTTGCCCTCCAAGCCAGAGGATGGCTCTTCTGTCCCAGCCTCAGCCATGTATCCCCAGCACCACACCACACCTAGACCAAAACAGAAGTTTGTTTCTAAAGTGAGAGCAGCATTTAGAGTAAGTTCCTGAGTAGGGGCAGGTGGTCAACCCCGTCAAACAGAGAGCCAGGCCCCACCCCCACATTCCAAAATCCTTCCTCTCACCTCTTGTCTGCTGGGCAGGCACCTGTGGTGGGCACTGGAGGGTTGGTGGACAGCGGGTTGGGCAGAGCCCTGATGAAGGTTCTCAGTGGTGAAGGTGTTGTTGTCTCAGTCCCAGGAGCCCCCAGGGCAGGGCTCTGCTAGGATGCAGCTGGGAGGGGGTGGGGGAACCAACCATCAGACCAGAGTGGGAGCGCACAAATGAGGCAACAGGACCCAAGGGACCCAAGCATGGGTCTGCGGAGCCCCCATTACATGTTAGGAAGAACAGCAGGAACTTCTCCCTTGCTGTATCATTTAATCCCGACAAAGCGCCCCAGACAAACTTGGCCACTTGAACCTAGGGCCAAGAACAGCCTCTGAGCTATCTCTGCGCTATTCCACCCGTCATTTACAAGCCACTTACTGCGTGGTGCAGGGAGTGCTCCACCAAGACCGGCCCGTCCTGGTCCATGGGGAGGAGAGGGGCCCCTGTCTGCTGGGAGATCCCTGGGAACTCCAGACACGTCTGCAGCCCAGGCCTTGGCACCTGAAGGTCCAGCTCTAGGGGAAACCAGAGGCCCACGAGCACCTGGAGCAGCCCTGCTGTGCAGACGCAAGCGCCGCAGCTCCTGTGACAAACGTGGTGGCCCTTTTTCTGCAGCACCACTACCCAACCCTGCGCCCTGGTGCTTGTTTGCCTCGGCACCAGCCAGCCTCCGCCCACTCCCCCACCAGCTTTCCCTGCCCAAGTGACCATGACCAAGGATGCGACACGGCGCCCTCCACCAGGTGGGACACCGCAAGACCTCGACTCCCGCCGGGCGCTACCCTCCTCACCGAAGGGACCGCACAGGGAGAGAAGGAGACGCCCAGCACGCCCCAGCGCCACATCCAGAACGGACAGGGCTGGGGAAGAAACCGCCCAAGTCACGCTGCTATCACAGGCGCAGCCGGAACCCGCCGAGCAACACCTCCGTGCCCGGAAGGGCCGCACCGGTAGAAGCGGCGGCGCGGGAGTTAGTTGCGGGCGCTCCGCGCTGGGCGGCGGGGCCCAACCTCCCTCCCGCCAAAGCCAGCGGCGCTCCAGGCCGCGACCGACACCAGGACCGGGCAGCAGACCTCCCGGGGCCCTCGGCGCCGCCCGCCCCCCCCCCCCACACACACACCTGCCGCCTCCGCCTGTCCAAACGCCGGCGGGGCCCTCCGAGACAGCCACTACCGGGCGCGAGGAATCGCGCAGCCCACCCCGGAAGCCGCGGAGTTCACGGGGAAGAAGCCCCCGCCAGGCAGGAAGGGGCGGGGCGGGCTGCGGCTCCCAGAGTGCTCCGAGGCCAACGGCCAGCGGCGCGGGCTTCCTGTGGCTCCAGCGCCGCCTGCCGTAGTCCGCGAGGACTGCAGCCGCCACAGGCAGGAAGTGCGTCATTGCGCAGCGGAAAAGAGGCCGTTCCAGGGCACTTCCGGTCCTGGACGGAAGCAGTTGCTGACGCTTCCCCTGTGTCCCGTTAGTTCCCGGAAGCGGGATGGCTGGAGACTCCTTAGTGGACGGCCCCAGTCCATCGGAGTCGGCAGTTCCTCTCTGCACTAGCCCCGGATCCTAGAGTCTCTCTGAGGCCAGAGGCCGAGCAGGCCACTGTCCAAGGCGAGGACGCGGGCCGCACGCCGGGCCGACGCTTCTCCCGAGGAACTTACTTGGCCCGACCGCTCTTTATTTCGGTGGAGCGTTGCCCTCGGGAACACTGCCCTGGCCAGTCGCTGTCTCGGGCCCTCAGCTCAGGGACATTGTTCTGGGTTTCGGGCAGTACTGGCGATGTTCCCCCAAGGTCACTGCAGGGGGGCCAGGGCCAGACTCTGCCCTGACACCTTCCAGGTCGCGAGGTCACCCAGGACCCTGACCCTAGACGGCATGGGGAGTGCCAGGAAGGATGGTAGGGCTGGGTGGGCGGCTGTTGTGAGGTCTGGTCTTGGCCTACAGAGCTAGGCAGCCAAACTGCCTTGTATGTCCAGTGCATGTGGCAGGCCAACTTACTACCCTGAAGGGGAGACAAGGTCCCAGGTTCTCTCTTGGCCACCAGGGCCCAAGTGGGCAACACTTTTTCTTTCTGCAGTCGGGTGCTTCATGCCCCCTAAACTCAAGGCACCTGAGTTTCCTTTGCAGCTAGACCAACCCCCTACCCTCAGTCTGAAGGGCCTGAGAGAAAACTCCACCCCTTAGAGCCCGCTGTTCTGTTTTCCACTGGGATTCAAGGTCTGGTTGTGGCCTAGCCTAAAGATATGAAGAGGGGAAGAATGAGGGCGGTGCCTGTGGCTCAAAGGAGTATGGCATCGGCCCCATATGCTGGAGGTGGTGGGTTCAAACCCAGCCCTGGCAAAGAGGGCCCATGCTCAGCTGTGCACTGTTGGGCTACCGTATTCCTAAGGCTGCTCCTCTCTTTCCATGGACCCCATGAACAGAAAGGTCTAATGGTCCCTAAGTGGTTACTCTATAACATCACGTTGCAACTTTCAAGCCCTGTGAAAGATGTTTACAACGGCCCTGGCCAAAGTGTCCCTATGAGCTTAAAGCACAGATGAAAGTAGAGAGGAGGGGACTCCTTGGACTACCCTGTTCTCCAACCATGGAACGAGATTAGATGCACCAGGGGAGACACTTGATAGTCCCCCAGCGCACAGCTGGAGTTAGTTTCAAACTACCTGTAGGATGATGCTAAGAGTCTGTGACTTGAATCCAGGGGTGACAGAATATGCCTGTACCCACCTACCAGGGGAAGCAGTTGAATCAGAGCAAACCCTACCCCAAGGGGCAGCAGACAGGAGGCTCTAGAGCCCAGTGGCTTTTAAGTGCTCAGGGAAAGGGAAGTGGGAAGTGCAGGAGGCTGCTTAGCCTCAGAGCCTCTGTCTGCTTCTGTGGGCTGGTGTGCTCCCCAGGTGATGAAGATCTGCCCCTCTGACCCCTCTGAGGTGCAGCTGAGGCCCTGAGCCACCTAGCTCTTCACTGGCATGTTTATAGGCACCTGGACAGGCAGGGAGGGGACCCTCAAGTGCTCAGGAGGGGCAGTGTCCATCATCCCTGGGATGTGTACCAGGAAGAAGGGGGTTCTTTCAACTTCCCCTGTGCCCTACTACAAGTCCATCCTGTCCTGTATCCTCGGCTGCCTGGCCCTCCTGCTCCCCTACAGGCAGTTTAAGTGGGAGTTGGGGAAGCTGTTGTATGCAACACAGGGCCTCCCCAAAAGGCATGAACCATGTGGAGTGCTCCCCAGGGGGTCCCAGCCACACCCACACCAGTTGTAATCTCCAACTGCCCCCTAGGTCTCAGATGCTATCACAGGATGGGGCTGGACAATCCTATTAGCATGCCTGATTTTTTCCTTCTTTATTAAATGACTGTTCAAGATGTTGTAATTACAGTTGAAGGTCACATGTTAGAAAGGATAGGTGTGTCGAAGGCATAAGAGTGCTCAGAGACCCGGCTCTTGAACTGGGGCAGGAGAGAACAAGGAATACAAAGGCATGAGCCATGCAGCCCATAGGATGGACGGGCAGGGTGGGTGGACACAGCCCTGAGTTCAGCCAAGCTGAGTTTCTGGGCAAGTGGCCTTGGGAGAGGCCTGGCTGAGCAGGCAGAGCTCCCCAAAGGGTCCTAGAAACAGGACTCCTGCCCTGCAGTCCCCAGGGCCCTGGCTGTCTCCACTCACACACACGCCACCTACATGTGACGTCAGCCCCAAAAGTTCATAACAAAAACAACATCAAAAGTAAAAAGGCTAACTGTAGCAGAGTAATACCGGAAACGTATGTACACAGGTGGTGATGGCCCCTCAGAAGCATCTGGGTCTCTCAGGGGGCACTTCAGGGGCCCCTGTGACTACAACAGGGGCCTCAGTACACGGAGCTGTTCCGGATGCCACAGCACAGCACCATGCTCAGGATCATCTCGAAGATCTGTGGGAAGGTGGTGAGTGGGGCATAGTCAGCAACCAGACCCTGGGATCGGTAGCCCACGGAGCAGAGGCCCCGCCTGCCCTGCCCCTGCTCACCATGATCACAGCGACCACGATGGCTGCAATGCCAATGAGGTACAGCTTCCCGGAAAAGAGCTCGTCGATCTTCTGGTGGCAGTCCTCCTGCAATGTGAGGCTGAGCCTCAGCTCCTAGTCCCCTTGTCACACAGCAATCCAAGGCCGTTGCACGAAGGGTACAGAGGGGACTCACAGCCACAACCCCGTCTACCTCAGGAGAGGTCGTTGCAGCAGCCCAGCCTCTGCCTGGATTTTGTCCTCCCCATTTGAAAACTATACAACACACCTGGGACACAGTGCCCATACCCATTTCCATTGTAAAGTCAAGATTATTGGTGTTGCTAGTGTTCTAAAAGTGTCACTGGTGTGAATTGCTTAGAATATGTTCACTGAAGTCTTGGGGGGTGATTTTCATGGGGTACTGTGGCCTCCAGGCTGCTAACCCAGGTGGTAAGGTAGCTCCATGCCTGCTAATGTGCAAATCAAGCTGTGTGACCTGGGTGCACTTCCAACCCCAGCCTGTGTGGCACAAGGTGCCTGTCCTCGCCAGGGCAAGCAGAGACCCCTGGGTGTTCAGCCCACCACCCAGGGCCCCACCCTAGGGAGGCCTCATGTGTACCTTTAACAAGTTGCTGATGACGTTGCTGCCCGAGGGACACAAGTTGTTTTTCAGCACCGAGGTGGTCAGTGTTGACAGTGTGCTAGAGCCACAGCAGTTAAGCTGTAGAGACCAAGGGTGCAACAGTTAGCTCTGGGCATGTGCAGGGAAACAGTGGCAGAGCTCCAGGGGACCCAAAGGGAGACAGCCAGGGATCCACATCACACCCCACCGCTAACACGTCTAGGGGTCCCTGCACCTTCAGTCAGCCCAGCCCACCAGGCTCCTACCCAGGGACCAGTGGAGCCCAGAGGTCCCCAGGGCACTGCCTGTTCTAGGTCTGTGCTGAAGCAGGACCCCTGGGACGCCCTGGGCCCTGTGTGCCCTGCCCATCCCCGCCTGGCCGCACCGTTTCATGGAAGGTCTTCACCACGGCCTTGGCATTGTTGGCATCATCGTCCACCACAGCTTGCTGCAGGGCCTGGTCGTAGAACTGCTTCACGTCCTTAGCGATCTGTGGGGAGCACAGTCACATGCACACTAGGGACCATCCCCCAGGAGTGACATGCCCTCCCTGCCACCCTCCGGAACAAATCTCAACGTCCCTCCTGATGACGTTCCCCCACACCTTCCTACCAGCTGGGCCCTGGAAGAGCCCAGAGAACACCCCACAGATCATGGGTGAGACGAGACTGTTACCCGCAAAAGAGCAGAGGGGCTACTCCCTCTGCTGCAGGCTTAGCGGTGGGCCCGGGCTCACCTGGTCCTTGTTGACAAAGCCCCAGATGCCAGCGGCCACCTCACAGGCAAACAGGATCACTAGGCAGGTGAAGAACTGGGGCAGAGAATGGGGGTGGGGCAGGGGAGAGCAGGGTCAGGCTGCAGGTAGTCCCGCCCGGGATAGGCAGCATGGGGTTTGGCCTTCCCCACCTTTTCCCTATACCCCACAGGAAGGAGGTCCTGGGGTGTGCATCAGTTCTTCCCACTGGAGACACTGGCACAGGCGCCTCCTTCCTGGACCAGCCAGGCCCCAGATGAAACAGCCAGGCCTAAGCTCCTGTCAGCAGTGGCATGTCCAGGACACTGGGGCTGGCACAGGCCTGGGAAGCTTCCTGCTACATTGGTGGCTTTTGAAAAGAAAGAGAAAAGGCCACTTTGGAAGTAGACACAATAGACACCAACCACAGTGGGATTTAATTTATAATCTAAACGGTAAAGTCAGAGTGCTGAAACTCCAGGGAAGAGGCAAAGGCCACCCTTTGAGTGCTCATACCAGGCCAGCTGGGTAGGGGAGGCACCTGAGCTCTGTGTCCCAGGCAGCCTCCCCTGGAGCTCCTGGTTCTGCCCCCCATGCTGGCTCTGGTCCCTGCCTAGTTCCTCGGCCCTGCATGCAAGCCCGCCAACCCCTGACCAGGGACAGGCCAGGACTGGTCTTACCGTCCCCAGCAGACACTGGGACTCCTGGATAGCCCCGTAGCAGCCCAGGAAGCCGACAAACATCATCACGGCGCCCACAGCAATGAGAATGTAGATGCCTGTGGAGAAGAGACAGACCTTGCTGAGCCGCTGCCCAGGATTCCTGAGTGTCCTAGGAAGACAGGGGATGATGGACACTGTGCAGCAAGGGGCCCCGCAGCGAAGCCTGGCCATATGCATACCACCTTCTGCCTCAGTTTCCTCTTCTATGACCCAGGAAGGACACCCAGGTGAGGACCAAACAGCACTATGCAAGCACTTGAGAACACCACAGTCGGTGGTGCTTCACGCAGACCATGCCCACGGTGTGGCCCACCTCATGTGATCTGCACCCACTCCCAGAGCCTCTGTGAAAGGGGTGCTAAGAGCCCCCCATCTTAGTCTGGGGAGTGACGCGTCAGTGGGGCCCAGACGTGGCTCTGGGATGGATGCCAACTCCCAGCACCAGCACGTGGAGGAAGCTGTGGCCTTGCCTGCCTCCCGCCCTGTCCCACCACATGATAGTTCCTTCTTTGCCCATGTCCCAGGGGAAGAGCATCTGAGCTGCTTTTCCCTGTGTAACTGGGGGGTCAAATGGGGTTCTGATACTCCAGTCTCCAAGGGCTGAAGCCTGATGGGCAGGGCGCAGCTGGGGTGGCAAGGAGCATGCAGGGGTCAGGCTGCCCTCTGCCTGCCCCACACCCTCAGGACATGGCAGCAATGTCTCTGGGGAGGTGGAAAGGGCCACCTTAGGGCGAGGCTGCATGTGGGCCCAGCTCAGTGCAGTGGCCACCCAGACCCGGCTTGTGCCCCTGGGGAATGCGGGAAGTGTCTCTAGGACCCTGCACACCCCTCATCCCTCAGCAGGCCCAGGCCCCTCCCTGGGCTGCCAGGGCAACACCGAAAGCGGCTTAAGCTGCCTCTGCACAGCCAGGCAGTTGTCCCCTGCCTGGTCAGCCCAGGGGGAGAAGGCGCCTAGGGCCAGGGCCCACTGCCAGCTCAGAACACTCCCAGATCTGGGGCTCGGCATCTTGCCAGGGACACCTTGCAGCTGGCTCCCACCCAGAGGCACAGTGCCCTGGGCTGAGACTTCGTCCCCTGCAGTCCTGCCGCCCCCACCCCCAGATCCCATTCCTTGTGTCCCCAGGTCAGATT
The DNA here is from genome assembly GCA_963573935.1 of Arctocebus calabarensis. Taxonomy (NCBI): domain Eukaryota; kingdom Metazoa; phylum Chordata; class Mammalia; order Primates; family Lorisidae; genus Arctocebus; species Arctocebus calabarensis. The sequence goes on from CAUYON010017251.1 coordinate 21,436, forward strand.
CAGCAGGGCAGGGGGAGCCTGGCAGTGGCACTTCCTGGGCCCTAGCCCAGGCCCAGCCTGAAATGTTACAGGGGTGGGGGTCTGAGGGAGCCCAGCAGGCTACCCCCTTCCCAGCACTGGACAAAGAGCCTTTGTCAAGGACACATCTGCTCCCTGCCAGCCTGCACTGGGGGAGGTAAGAGGCCTGGGAAGGCCATTATGGGGTGGGCAGGGACTCGGTGGCCAGAGGGGCTTGGAGTGTTCCCCCCACTCACTGGTGACACGGGCAGAGCCCACAACAGGGTAGCAGCCCTCTGTTGAGTGACCAAACTTCCGGATGGTCCCCGCTCCCTGTGGGCAGTTCCCTTGGTGCCAGGAACCCTAACTTTGGACAGGTAGGAGGGCAGCTCCAGGGCTGAAGGGCTGCTGAGGCCCATGGGGAAGTCACACTGGTCACACACTTGCCCCAGCTCCAGCCCCACCCTTGTCCTGGCGTGCAGGGCCCAGCCTGGCAAGCCCCTCTCCTGGGCATCACTGCTCTGCGGGAGCCTGGCACAGCCCTGTGGCCTCTATCTTTGAGCTGCAGGCCAAGGAGCAGAAAAGCAGCCTGAAGCACTGTCCCAGACGGTACCCCGCCGCTGCCCCAGCTGGCCCCCACACCCAGACAGACCCTGACATGTGACCTGTAGGCCACAGAAAAACCCCTTCCCAAAGCTCAGCCGTTGGTGGAGCCACACACCCACAGCATGCTCCATCCTGGAGAGGCTCCCTGGAAAAGGATGGGAGCATGACGTGGAACCTGCCTCACGCATACAGCAGCCCCAGAGAACAAGGACCTCTGAACCCCCAAGTCCCCCATTATCTGGGGAGTAAGGGAACAAGAAGCCACAGAGGAGCTTCTCAGGGGGAAGGAACACCCCTCAAGGGTTCAGAAGATATCGGCCAGGTCATCTGACACCCACAGTCTCCGACATGTGGGCAAAGCTTCTGAGGGCACTGGACCCCATGTACAGTGGGTAGTGGTCTCCACGTACACCTTGGTGTGGCCAGTCTTCCCCTTTCTCCTCCTGAGGAGACCCCTGAGGGCACCATGGCCCCAAGAGGGCTGGGGAGGCAGAGCCAGGGTCACCAGAGCCTCCCTAGGATCAACAGGGCCTGGGACTCACTGCAAGCCACAGGCTCCTAAGGAAGGCGTGGGCGGCTGTGTGACTGGAGCTCTGATAGCCCTGGGGTGTCTGGGAGGAGGCTGAGATGGCCTCCTGGGGCCCTGACTCTGCAGGCGAGCCAAGGAGGACTCACACCAGTCCTGGGGGTAGCTGCCATTAAACTTGGAGCCCTGAACCCAGGATTCCTACCCTTTTGCCCACCCCTCTACCTGGTCGGAGGGTCTATCCCTCCTTTAAAGGACAGGATCATCTCAACAAAGACTCCCAGAGAGCCACCAGGGCCAATGCCAAGCCCCAGCCAGGGGCATCAGGAGGAAGGGTGCTGCTATGCACAGGACAGCCTAGTGCCCTCCTCCTGCGTCACCCCTGCTCCGGGCTGAGGCAGAGAGCCCAGGCCCCCACACATGGCCTAATAAGGCAGCAAGGTGCGGCTGCCTGCCCTGGGGCTGAGTCACGAGCCCTGGGGCCTCTGTCTCGTCCCTCCCGCTCTCCAGGCTGCAGCTGCCTCAGCTGCTCTAATGCAGCCCAGGCACCCAGCCACACCCTCCCCAGGGAGCCTCCTCCAAAATCCCCTCATGTTAAAATAAGCTCTCAAGCCCCTGGCAGCTGCCACCCTCTTGCCCTGAATCAGCCCAGGGATGATCTGTTGGGTTCCCCATTTCCCATTCACCCCTCCCACCCAAAAAGTCCTTTTGGCTGGCTACCTCCCTGCCCAGCAGGCATCATGGCCCGCTTTTCTTTTTTTCTTGTTTTTGCAGTTTTTGGCCGGGGTTGGGTTTGAACCCACCACTTCCGGCATATGGGGCTGGTGCCCTACTCCTTTGAGCCAAAGGTGCTGCCCTCATGGCCCGCTTTTCTCATCAGCCATTTTCCTGTTCCACCCACTGGTTAGGCCCTGCCTCCTCTTGGAAGCCCTCCCTGACTGCCTGTCAAGGGCTGCCCTGGGCTCGTCATCAGCCCCACCCCAAGTAGCACTCACCAACATAGAAGGTATTGGGTGCAGGCCGGTCTCCCAACTCCAGGTAGAGGAGGTTGGTGGTCTGTGGGTCGTGGCGGAGCCACAGGGCCACGCCCAGGATCACACCTCCTGCAAGCTGGGAAAAGAGCAGAAACCAAGTTACAGGCAGCCCAGAGCACTGTGGCAATGAGTGTGACCCACACATGCCACACGACCTGAGTGGTGTTCCTACTTGGCTGAACTGCCTGGGTCCACAAAGGGGGCAGGTGTGGGCTCAGCTGCCTCAGGGCGCCCTGGGGACTAGCAGCCACGTGGTGCATCCACTTGGAGCCCCGGCCCTCCCACTAGCATCTCCAAGGTGTGGCACAAAGGCAGCACTGCCAGATAAGATGCAAGTCACCAGTCAAACCCATGGACACTTTTTTAGCAGAAATTCGTCCCAGATACTGGTTGGGATATTCTTAAACACCAAATGACAAGCAGAACTTCCTGTATTTTTATTTGCTAGCTTTGACTGGAGTGTACACCTGGGCCTGAGCACCCCAGGAAACTTGGGGCCCTCCCCCAAGGGGCTAGTACTACCCCAATAGTCCTGGGCTTGTCTGGGGACTGCCCCCTGGGGACACTGAGAAGCCTCCACTGCCAGGATAGGTGGTAAAGATGTGATGAGTCTGGGCCTTGTGGGTGGTAGCATCCAGGAAGCTGTAAGACCAAGGCCTGCAGCAATTTGTGGGACAAATCCCCGCTGCTGTCACTGCTAGGAAGAGACTCTCGCAAAGAAGGAAGCAGTGCTGCGGCCTCAAAGACAGGCCGTGGGAAGAGGATGCAGCAGTCAGCAGTGTACTTGCAGGGGCTACGCTGGGAGCCTGGCAGCAGGGCACGGGGCTTGCTGTTCTGTGTGGGCATAGCCAGCCTTGCCAGGAGGGCTCTGCTCATGAGGCTGGGCCCAGTGCAGGCCAGCCCAGACCTTGGATCAGGCTAGGCTGGGCCCCAGGCTGCCCCATGCACCCGTCCTTGGCTCCTCCCTCCCTAAGAGTTGGGGGACATGGGCTCATCCTCTGTTGCCCCTGGTCCTAGCACATGCAGGGCACCTCTCAGACATATGGACCCTGTAAGTGACCAGTGACCCCAAGTCCTGCTCGGCTTCCACAAGCAGTCCTGGCCACTGCCAGGAGGTACTTCTCCCTGATCGGACAGGGTGGGTCCCCTTCAGACCCCTTCTGCAGCCTAGGAACACTACATTCCAAGGACAAGGACTTTCAGTCAGTTCCAGGATCCCTAACCCAGCCCTCACTGCTGGACCTTCTAGAGGACATTAAGAGAATCACCTAGAACTAGGTCCTGGCAGACTGGCTGTGCTCAGGCCCTGGGCAGTGGCCTCTGGGGAAGGGTGTGCTGAGAGAGCAGCCCCCTATCCACACCCACGGGTCTTGGTGGGCTCTGCCTGCCTCTTCTGAGGGCCAGGGCCAGGGGGTTCCTGAAGGAGGAAGCTAGGGGTTCCAGAACCTCATCAGCCAGGGGAGGAGGCAGCAAGCTGGTGAGCTCGGGGCAGTGAAGAGCATACCTCACCCTCCAGCAGAAGTGGAGCTGCTCCTGGGGCCAGAGTGGAAACACCTGTCTGCAGCCAGCTGTGCCCACAGCAGCGGAGGCCTCATCTCGTGAGCACTGGCTGCCCTTGGACACTCATCCCACAACAAAGAACTACTGGTCAGGTGCAGAAGGGAAACTGAGACCTGACCCTGAGAAGCCCACCTGGCAGGCCGTGGGTGGGACTGGGAGGAGTGTGTTTAGTAGGGCAGGTGTGCAGTGCAGGCCCCAGCACCATGGCCCAACCCCAAGGAAAGCCCCTAGAGTCCTGGGGACTCCCTAGGAAGGGCAGATGGGTGGAGTAGGTGACCTTCTGAACAGGGCCTGGCCTAAAATGAGGCCAGTGGGGTCTATGGGTGCCAGTAGTAGCTGGGCTATCATCCTCAAAGGGACTATTGGTGGCTCCCCAGCCAAACTGCCAGATCACTGTCTCCGGGCACCCTGGCTGCATCAGCTGTGGTTTCTCAGCCCCTGTCCTTGTGAGCTGTGGCCCTGTCCAGTCCTAGGGAGTTTCAACTCAGTTTTCCAACTCTTGTTGTGGGGAGGGGCCCCAGGTCTTCCCCGCAGGGCATGGAGTGTGCCGCCTGCCTCTAGCTGAGGTGGAAATGATCTGGCAGCTGAGACCCCAAATGCACCTCACATGACAAGGCCTTGGGGATCACAAAGGAGCAGACAGCTTGGGGTTCCTCTGTGCCTATCATTCCCATGAGGGCAGGGAGGAGGAGCTGGCAGGTGGCCCCAGAGAGCCAGGCCATCCTCCTGGCTGGCAAGGCTACGGGTTGCTGTGGTAACTCTGGCTTCCTCAGTGCCTTTGAAAACATTGCTTTGTTTTGAAGTTGTGGTCCAGAGGTGGTTGTGCGAGATGTTCCAGGATGGGGGAGAGGCAAGTCGATGGGACAGCCCCTGCCCCCATCCCTCCCTCTGTGGTCATTGAGACCTGGTTACAAACCCTAACTCGGCGGTAGAAGCCACCCGTCCTGTGTCTCGGTCTCCCCGTCTGCAGAGCAGAGCTGAACTCAAAAGCTGCTCCCAGGGTACAGACTCCCCCCTGGAGCCCTCCCTGGCCTGGCAGAGACCGCCCAACTTCCTGTGCAACCACCTCTGGCAATCCCATCTCACAGCACACCTAATCAAGATGTGTGTCAGAGCAATGCTGGACCCGGGTCTGCCTCATGGGGTTTCAGGCCAAGTTACCACCTCATGCTGTTTTGGAAGGGGGCTCTCTGTGCAACACCAGGGCTGGGTGGGGAGGCTGCCTCCAGACAGGAGCCCCGAGGCCCCCAGGCCCTCCCAGCAGAGGGGGACCAGAAAGCTGCCCTGGTCTGAAGGGCAGAAGTGCCCAAGCCCATGTGACTGACTGTCCAGTGAAGAAAGAAGAGCGTCCAGGCCAGAGGCTGTAGGGACAGCTGGAGATGGGGTGAGGCGGAGGAGGCAGGGAGGAGCCCACACCTAATACCTGCACATCTGTCACCCCAGTCTCTGCATAGAGTGCATGAGCCGGGTGACAACACAGGCTGATAGTCACCCAGTGTCCAGCTGAAGGAACCAGCCCAACGGTAGGGGAGGCAGAGACAGGGCTTGGGTGGGAAGGGCGGCAGGGAATGTGAAGGAGACCTGCTCTTTAGGAGACACCGCCGTCATGGCACAGACAAGGCTGGGACTGGGGTGTGTAAATGTCAGGTATAGGACTTGGACTCCAAACATGTAAGGAACTTCCAAAAGAAAAACTTTCTCAGCAGTAAAGAATCCAACAATCCAAATTTTAAAAGACAGGTAAACATGAGAAACAGGCACTTCTCCAAAGATGACACAGACGGCAAACACACTGCACACGGCAGTCACCAGGGAAGTGCTGAGTCAAACCTTGCCAAGGCCCCGACACGCCCCTCGATGGGCTAACGGAACCCACCAAGTGCTGATGAGAAGGTGGAGTCCTGGCATGCCCACCCACGGCTGCAGGGGGGCTGGAGCTTTGAAAGAGTTTAGCACTATCCTAGGAGGTGCAGCCCAGACCTTCCACATGACCTGACCCAGCCATTCTGCTCCAGGGTGTTTACCAACAGGAATGCACACGGGTTCCTTGTACATGGATGCTCCCAGCAACTTTTCTTGTAATGGGCCCAAACCAGAAGCAGCCCATATGCTTCCAGCAGGTGACTACATGAGCCCTGGGGTGGGTCCTCCAGTGGAACCAGCTCAGCTGCCCATTGGAAGACTATACACGGCCACACAGCTGACCCTCCGAATAGCTGTGCTGGGTGTTCAGCGACCACGGAAGGGCACCTCTGATTCCATTTATGTGAGAGTATAAGAAATGCGAGTCACTTGCGGGGTAGGGAAGAGGGGCAGGAAAGGGGGCCTACAGAGGGCCCCAGGGACACTTCGGGTTGGAGAGCACATCCACTCTCCTGATGGTGGTGATAGTTCCTCTGGGGTCAAAACTTAATTGAGTTGTACTTGAAATATGTGCATTCACTCTGTGAAAAATCACACCTTCAATGAAGCCCTCTGGAAAATACCCAAAACCCCTGGTGACTGAACTCCTAAGAGGCCAACATTTCCTCTGGGCCCAGAGCACACAGGCTGCCATCTTGGTGCCAACTTCTTCCTAGGCAGGAGCTGGAAGCTCAGGGTGCACCAGGATTCCTACAGCTAGGAAGCGATCAGACATGTGGAGTCCGGCCCATGGAACCCAGGCGAGAGGAAAGCAAAGTAAGGAACTGGAGTAAACAGTGCCATGCATGTCAGCGACAGGAGACCCCAGCACTAGTGGAAAACGTGGGGTGATGGTGTCGGCTGAAGGCCTGAGCCTTGCTGCTGGGTCCCCTTTGACCTGGGTGGCAGGCCCACTTCAGCCTCTCTGCCTCCACTGTCCTTGTTTTGCAAAGACATGAAGTTCATCCTACAGACTGCCCAGCATGCTGCCATGGCACAGGGCACTGGGCCATGCTGGCAAATATCATCCTTAGGTTTTGTAAGTGACGACATCCAGAACGCTGCCATCATCCCTGTCCCCACAGAACTGTCCAGACACCTCCCTGCTGTACTCCTGCACCAGCCCCGTCTCCTGGGACATCCCTACTCAGCATGGGCCCGGGCAGTCCTCAGGAAAGAGCCCAGGCGGTGTGTGAATTCCTGGGGGGCTCCACACGGGGCACAGGGCAGAAAGGAGCACTCTAACTCCATAAAGGATTCTGTTTCTGCTTCCTCCTTCCTCCTCCCTGAGAATTAATAAATAACAGAGGCAACTTTAGGAAGGGGCTGCCAAGTATGCTGGGTTCCTGCCCAGCCCGTCTGCTGTTTCCAAGAAGTGGCTAAAAGAGAGTAAAAGAGAGCAGGCACCACCCGAGCAGGCTGGGGACACCCCCCTCTTGTGCCAGCCACCCAATGGACTCTGGACAGTCAGGAGCCATTGAGCCAGCACACATGCCGCCACCTGCTCTGGAAAGGGCGGTGGTCTGCTCAGCCCGTCCACACCTCACCCCCACCTTGCTGGGCCAAGCAGTCACCCCAAGTCCTACCCACAGGTCCTGGGGGGACCAGGACAGTGCACATAGGCTCGCCCCCTTTAAGGGGCAGCTGAGTATTCCCAAGTCTCTAGCCCAGACCCTCCCTCCATGCTCTAGAGAGAGGGGCTGCCAGGCGGAGGGCACGCTGCAGGCTCAGGGGGCTGTAGGCTGCGCCTCCTCACTGCCACCCGGGCAGTGCACAGACATGCTGGGAAATGGTACTAGCAAGAGCCCAGCCGGCTTGGCCAGTGAAGGTCAGAGGTGGAAGGAAGGAAGGAAATCTCCTTGGGGATGCTGGGCTAGGCCAGAGGGAAGAGTGTGTGCCAGGAAGGGACCTGGACACAAGGCGGGGAGTGTTAGGTTAGATGTGGGGAGGAAGGGGCTGAGCTCTGCCTTCCCTGAGGGCACAGGGCTCATCCCAGCCTTCCTGGGACATAGGGGCTGCCCTTGTGCCTCTGTCCTGGCCACTGGGAGCAGCATCCAAGGCAGCTCGAATCGGGAAGGCCACGTGGAGGGAAGAGCAGGAATCCTCACCTCGGGCAGGAAAAGGAAGCCCGCTCGTGCACTCCGGCCCTCAGGAAGCCGCCTGTCCCGGCATCTAAAAATAAGTGCCAGACGGGGATGCTGGTCGTTCTGGGCCCTACTGGCTAGGGGGGATGTGAGAGCCACTTCTCTTAGGGCCAGGAACTGAGTGCAGGCTTGGAGGACACTTCACTGCCTCTCTGGCTGGGGATGGGCACAGCCCCTGTGCCTGCCCCTAATCCCATGTCCTCCCCATCTCTAGGAAGTCCCTCTGCCCCACTGGTCCCTGTGATGAGGGGGTCGTGGACTCAGACCGCACTAGTGGCCTGCCAGAAAGGGTATGGCATAGGGCTGTGGGGTACGGTCGGCACCCCAGAGCTGGGTGCTTCCCAGAAAGAGGTCTGGGTGGGCCGACATCCCAGGGGAGGCGACTGGAGGTAGGTGTGCTCAGTTAGGAGACACGTGAGCAAAAAAGAAAAGCCCCAGGGTGCTCAAGGTATCTCTTGGGCAGGGGGTACCCCATGTGGGGCCTACCTTGAGGACCCCCAAGTGGTGTCCCCTCACTCAGCACCTGTTCTGCAGCCCACTTGTGGAGAGGCTTATGTTGGGCCGAGAAAGACAAGGTGGAGGTGGGGTGGGTACCAGAGGCACTGTAAGTCCAGAGGCTTCTGGAAGCTGCCCAGCAGGCCAGGTCCCAGCCCATCCTACTGGACAGGTGGGAGGGATTCAGAGGTGGAGGCACTGAGGACCCTTTCTGGGTTAGCCTGGCAATCTGTGCAGAGAAGGGGGCCCAGGAACAGGTGGGCACCTCCAGGGCCAGAAGATCAACCAGCACTCCCTTGTTCCCATCTGGGGTCATAGGGCATCAGGGCCTTTCCCTAGCCCCACCCCTACCCAAGGTCCTTCCAAAACCCAGGCCAACACAGGGTGACAATTTGCTCCCTCCCACTGGCCCCTGAACTCTAAGCCTTGTTGATCTGATGACCAGAGGTTCCCCTGACATATGGGGTGAAGGGCTGGTGTGTTCTTGTCTGGGATTGGAGATTGTTATGAGGATGGGGAGAACTCCACTTCTGGAGGTGGTACTGACCTGGGAGTTGGGTCTGGGGTGGGAGCCAGCCCATCAAACCCAGGTAAAGAACCAGATGCTCTTGGGCACCAGCTCTGGTACCAGAGGGAGAGTGAGTGATGTGAGGACCAGGGCAGAGCAGCCAGGGTCCCAGGCCCCCAGCCCTTTGCTCAGGGGTTTGCATCCTTCCCTTCTCAGAAACCCTCACTGGGGTCAATCTGTTGCAGGGACAAACCACAGACTTCCTCTCTCTGTCTGGTCTTGCCTAGCAGTTGTTTCCCCAGAGCTGAGCAGACAGCCAGCCAGGGAGAGAGAGAGTACCAGGGAAAGTCCATGCACCCCCAACTCCATGAAACCAGGTACAGGAAGTCCTTGCCCCCACCCAGGGCCTGCCTGGGTTGCAGCCCCTGTCCCAGAAGGATGGTGATAGACTTGCTAAGTGACAGACAGTCATGTGGTGTCTGGAAGCAAGAATTAAATGCCAGTTAGCAAGGTTTCTAATCAGCCTCCTTTTCAGCCCACTCTGGCTGCCCTGCCACTGGAAGGCAGCCACCAGTTACATTAGGTTGTCAGAGAAGCCAGTCCCAGGCTGGGGCGACACTGGTCTTCTCCCCACCCAGCCAGCAAGGTGTTGTCATACCCATTTCGCAGATGCAGCCTGGCTCTCCTGCCCTGCTCCCAGCAGCTGAAAGCACACTGCCCAGGTTCCCAGAGGGAGAGCCATCGAGTGAGCCTATGCACACTGGTGCTTGTGGAAGAGCAGGCCAGTCTGCCTCTCATGTCTCCACCTACTCCCCCAGGGGAAGCCTTTTAAAAGTGCTCCATCCAGACTCCCGGTGTCACCCCCTTTCTCTATCAGCCTCCGCCTGCCCCAGTCCCAGGTCCTCCAGCCTGCAGCCCACTCCCAAGGCACTTCCTGCTCTGGTGCCCAGCTCTCCTGGGCTCATTTCCCTCTGGACACCGTGCCCAACATCCATTCCCTGAGCCCTCCCTGCCAAGCCCCTCAATCAGCACTTAGGCACATTAGCTGATCTGAGACAACCCCAGGAGACAGGGGCACTGGGGATCTCACTGTGGAGGGGAGGAAGTCGAGGCCCAGGACCAGAGTATTGGGGTGGGGACTCTACCCAGCCACAACCCGTGAGACTGTGTTCATACAACCAAGCCCTGTGATGCCAGAGACAGGGGGGTCTGCCAGGGTGGTGCCCGCCAGTACCACCTTAATGGGCTTTATGTCCCTAGCTAGGCAGGGCCTGTGTGGGTGGTGGGTCCACCAGACTGTAGCCGGAATCAGTTCTCAATGCTCTGCACTGGGCGGGCCCCTGGGAGGGGAGGGCCCTGAGGATGTGTTAGGCCTCCACCCCTCTGCTCCAAGGGGCTGCTGCTCCTGCTTCTGGGGAAAAACACCAGACAGGGCTGGCCAGGCTCCCTAGGGAGCAGCCCAGGAGACGTCCCAGCTGGGCAGGTGGGAGGGACTCACCCGATGGTGATACACAGTCCAGGGGAAAGAAAATCACTTCTGGAGGAATCCCCTTCCCCAGCCTACCCTTCACCTCCCTGCCCACGCCCAAGGGCTCCTCACAAGAGACGAGGCAGAACCAGCAAAGAGAATCCTGGGTGTCCTGGGCCAAGCAGACAAGCACCAGTCAACCCTGGCCTCTTCAGCCAAGGCATCAGGGCCATGTCTGGGTAAGGCAAGCCCACCCTTGCCAGCTCCCTATACCCACTCCCACGGCATAGCAAAAGCCACAGGGGCTTGTGAAGATGTGGTGTGATCCCTAACTTCACTCTCAGCTGGGAGTCCAGTCCTGTCTGGGTCCTTCCCCCCTCCAAATGATCTGTACTGGTGTCTTCAGCAGTCCAGATGGAAAACAGATGTCCCCAGTGCTACACACTGGCTCCAGGGGCCACTTCAGAAGTTTGCCCTCCCTGCCCCGACTGGAGAAATACACAGGCCAGTGGGGCTGGCGACCTGGGGGGCCTGAGGGGCTCACAGTCACTGCAAGGGGCCCAGCCAAGGAGAGGCAGGGCACAGCCAGGGACGGATGCCTCACAGTCCTTCCTGGCCAGCAAGGAATCTCCACCCCCTCCCCAATTCCAACACTGACAGGAAATGGAAACAAAAGGCAAAAGCCCCATCAATCACGTTCCAGCAGGGAACACGGAGGTCAGCAGAGAGAAACTCTCAGCAGAAGACCCTCCTGCACTCAGACAGGCACCCAGAGAAGACCCACACGTGGGTACAGCTTTCCAAAGCGGGGGCCTGGCATCTACTCCCAGGACGCAGGCCCCTGGGCCTTCCCCTCAAACCCCCCAGAATCCCTCCTGTGGGCGAGGCCAGGGCTGGAATCGGTCTGGGAGTGGAAAGGGAGATCAGGAAACGGGGCCACCATGGTGCAGGCACCCCAACACGCGGGACACCCCAGGCACCGTAAACTCCTGTCGTGCGCCCCGCCCCCCCAAGGGTTGTTCCCAATGTGGCAACAACAAACTGGAGAATGCGGATTGGACTGGGGGAAGAGTGGGGCGGACAAACCCAGAGCTCTGGCAGCGAGTGCGCGTCCCCCTATCTAGGGGCGGTGGCCCAGATGAGCTCATGGGGGCGGGGCGCCAGAAGTCCCGCCCTCGAGCCCCCCTTCGTACCAGCGAAGCTGGATGGCCCCGAAACGGCAGCCGGGGGCTGCGCGGGCTTCTCGCCGACCGAAGGGCTACCGAGCGCCTGGCTCTCGGCCGAGACCCACTACACGCGTCACTACCACGAAGCGGGAACACTGGCCGCGGCCCCCCGACGCCCAGTCCGGACCATAGGGCTGGGCCCCGACCCTCAGAGGCCTGGAAACTTCGCTCGCAGCCCCCGACCCCGCTGTCTGGGAGCACGGCGGCCCCAGGCGAGCCCCCCAACCCAGGCCTGGAGCCCACAGGTGGCGCCGCAACTTCGCGGCCAGCGCTGCGCCCCCAACGCGGGGCCTAGCCTAGTGTGGCCGCCGGACCTGCCCGCGGAGGGTAGCGTCCGCGTCCCCGCCCCAGCCCAACCCGGCCCGCCGCTCACCCAAAAGACGAAATTGAAGACGAAGAGCAGGTACTTGATGCACTTGGTGCAGCCTTCCACTCCCATGGCGGCGGGCAAAGGGCGGCCTGCGGGGCGCGGGCCGGTCCTGGACGGCGGGCGGGCCGGGAGCGGGGCCTGGAGGGCGGCCGGGGGCCTTGTGGGCTGGGGGGCCGAGGGGCCGGGGCGCGGCGAGCTGGGTGCGGGGTGCGCGGGGCGCGGACACGGGACACGGACGGCCTGGTCGGGTGTGCGGTAAGATCTTCGCCGCTGCTGCGCGCTCGCTGTCTGGCCGGGCGCGCGCCCCGCTCCGCACCGCTTATAGGCCGCTGCGCCCCGCCCCCAGCAGGCCCCGCCCCGCCCCGCCTCCCGCCGCCTGGGCGCCCAGCCCGGGGCGAGGAGGAGCCGCAACCTCGCGGCCGCCGCGCGCGCGCACTTCGGGGGATTTGGGACCTTCGCGCGGCCGGGGCCTGGGTCACAGTGCAGAGCGTGGAAAACGTCCTCGCACTGCTGTCGCTCAGAGCCGCAGAAGGGGTGGCGGCAGGGCAACGCCTGAGGACAATGTAATGTCTGCCAGGGAGCGCAGCCATTCCTGACGCCTCAGGCACCTTGGACAATCTGGGAGGGCTCCTGGGAGCAGGTGATGCACCAGCCGGTGGCTTTGCAAAGATAGCACGCTTTGCTCACAGTGTTCCCTGGGGTGGGAATCTGGGTAGGCATGAGGCCCAAAAGTCAGCGGAGGTGTCCGCATAACAGTCCTAGAACGCGACTACGGACAGCCAGTCCCTTGTCCCATGGAAAGGGTAACCTAACTAGTTGACCCCAAACACTGCAAGCTCATCCTGGCAGTGGGTACCGCAGGTTTGCCAGACCCATGCTCTGGCTCTCCCAGCGCTCCCTGCTTTGGGCTAATGAGGAAGTGGAGGCAGATCCACAGAGTGAGCGGTGCTTCCTGCGCCCAGATGGAGGAGTGAGCAATGTTGCCCCACGTGACACCCTGAGGGCGGTTTTTCCACTTTCTCCCCAAGAAAACTCCTGGGCTGTGGGACTCACCTGGAGACCACGTGGGACCAGGTCCCAAGAGCTCTCCTGGGGCATCTCAGCAAAAGATGTCCTGCCCCTGCCCAGCAGGACCTTCTGCAGACCAGAGAACGCTCCATGTCTGGGTAACTTAACTGCTGGGCACTGGAAGAATGGCCACAAGGAACCAAATTTTTAATGTATTTCATTGTAGCTTAACTTTAGGTAGTCCTGAGTGGCCGGTATCTACCGTGCTGGACAGAGCAGTTCTGTGGTGACCATCTGTAGCTACGGTTTTGTAGTTTTCTTGATGAATTTTTAAGTTTGTTTTGTCTTAACCCTTGCACTAGAGCTGCACGCACAAGTTTATACCCAGTTTTGTTTTGCGCGTGGCATGCTATTGTAAGAAAAAGAACTAGAGTGTTCCCTTGGGGGTTTCACTTCTGCCCCAAAAGGGGGCAGAAGATAGACCAACTTACTGAAGTAGGAAAACAATAAATAAATGAAAGGGGGTAGGAAAGGCCTTGGTGTGAGGAAATGGTGGTGTCCCGGGCACCTGCTCTCCCATCATTTCTAGCTGACCCCAAGATGCCTCCCCACAAAGGTGTGGGCAGTATCCTCAGCAGGGAATGTGGTGGGAGACACCAGCCCCGCCCCCTGGGAGTGGGAGGAGGGGCAGATCCATGCACACAGCGTCCTTGGTCCACCAGCTTCCAAAAGCAGGTCCTGCGGGCTGGCAGCCAGCTTGTTCCATCCTCCCCTTTAGTCATGCGTCAGATATTCAGCAGGTGCGTGCTTTGTGCCAGGCGCTGTTCCAGGCACTGGCTGTGGGGGAACCAGGCAACCCGACCCCTCTGCTTGAGGACCTGGTCTGGGTGGGGGGGACAGGTGTCACACCAGCCATATCATTGCTAGGGAGGGAGGAATGGGAGCACCCTGTAGTGTAGGGTCTCTGAAGAGCCAGGAAGGCACCAGCACCCACTAGACAGGGCTGGGAGGAGCATTCCGGGCAGAGGGGTGAGGCTGGGGGCAACCAGAGCTGGGAGACAGGGCTGGATGCTGAGGCCAGGGTAGGTGGTGGGGCATGGTGTTAGGGCTATGTTCTGTCCTGTCCGTAGCAGGGTGACTGGGCCTTCCCAGTCCTGCCTCTGGACCCACTGGGCTGCCTCGGCCCCCAAGTGGAACTCACGATGGGCATGACAAGGCTAGGCTACCAGGCAGCGCTGGCACCTATGAGCTCCACCTCTGAAGTGTTCTTCCTCCACCAGCTTGACCTCATGAGGACCTCAGGGGACTCATGACCAACAGTGACATGACTGTGTCACTGCCATTCTGGGGGCACCCAGAGGACATGATTGGACCCTGTGGAGCTTCTGTGCTGGCTCCAGGATGCCATGGACAAATACCCAAGTGAGCTGTGTTAGAGGATGAGGGAAGGGGTATGAGGGCGCTTGCCGGGCAGTCATGCCCAAGGGTAGGAGGCCCCTCCCTGGGCGCCTCTTCTGGGCAGGCCCTGAGGGTCAACTGCCCTGGGAATGCGGGGCTGCTGGGTTTGTCTAGGATTCCTCCACTCCCTGTGACTCTGGGCTGGTGCCTCAGTGTCCCTGTCTGTAGTTGAGTTGCTCCCCAGTGCTGCTGGGCAGGGAAAGGCAGTGACATGCTCATACAGGGCCTGGCCAGGTTCCTTTTTGCTGAGTTTGACCAAGAGGCTCCTTTGCTTCACACAGGTCCAGGGGCTGGAGACTCACTGACCCCAAGGAGCGCACATTCTTTGGGAGCGCCATTACAGAACCCTGTGGACATATGTGAAGCCCACCCAAATAGGAACTAGCAAGGGAGTTGGCCACTGTCACTTGTGTTTGGCAGAGACTCAAAGGCAGGTGGGGAGTGGGACAGCTTTATATTTAAAATCCAAAAGGCAATCACAGTAATACACCAAACTAATAGAATAAAGAACACAAGCCATGTGACCCTCTCCATAGCTAAAGGCAAAGCAGCAGGACAAAGCCTAAGGCTCTTTTGTGATGATGACACTTAGCCCTCTGGGAACAGGACGGCCCTTCCTCCCCCAGTAAAGGGCCTGTGCCACAGCTAAGGCCATACTCAAGGTGAAAGGCTAAATGCTTCCCCCTGAGGTCAGGGACAAGACAGGGATGAACACTCACCAATTCTAGTCACCATCATGCTGAAGGTTCTGGGCACAGATATTGACACGGAAAGGCACCCATCCTGGAGAGGAAGAAGTAAAATGCTGTGTTCTGAAAATTTGTGTCCCCTGTACATATGTTGAAATCCTAACCCCTAGGGTGATGGTATTTGGAAGTGGGGCCTTTGGAAGGGGATTAGGTTATAAGGGCAGAGCCCTCAAAATTGTATTATTGCCTTCTCTAAGGCGACCCTACAGAGACCCCTGGCCCCTCCCTTCCACTGTGTGAGGACACAGGAAGAAGACTGCCATCTGTGAACCTGGAAGCAGCGCTCACCAACTCTATCAGCCTGCAGAGCTGCAGGAAATGCATTTCTGTGGTTTGAGAGCTGCCCAGTCTGTCATATTGTAGCAGCCCAAACAAAGCAAGACATAAAACTCTGTTTATCACATATGCATATAGAAAATCCTAAGAAATACGCTAAAAAGCTATTACCACTAATTGTGTACACCAATGTGGCAGGATACAAGATTAATATACAAAAATCAATTTCATTTCTCCACAGGGTGTCCATAAAGTTTGTGTGCAATTTAAATTGGTGTGCAGTTGAACTTTATGGCTACCCGGTATACTAGCATTGAACAATGCAAAAATAAAATGAAGAAGACAATCCCATTTACATGTATAACAATGTAAATAAATTTAACAAAAGTATAAAACTTGTACACAGAAAACTATAAAATATTGGCTTTTTTTTGACACAGAGCCTCAAGCTGTCACCCTGGATAGAGTGCCATGGCATCACAGCTCATAGCAACCTCCAATTCCTGGGCTCAAGCGAGTCTCCTGCCTCCACCTCCCAAGTAGCTGGGACTATAGGCGCCCGCCACAACGCCCGGCCATTTTTTTTTTGGTTGCAGCCGTCATTGTTGCTTGGCAGGCCCGGGCTGGATTCGAACCCGCCAGCTCAGGTGTACGTGGCTGGCGCCCCAGCCCGTTGAGCCACAGGTGCCGAGCCTATAAAATATTGTTGAAAGAACTCAAAGAAGATCTATAAATGGAAAGATATCCCATAATCATGGATCAGAAGATGTCAAAACTCCGACAGTGATCTACACTTCCAAGGCAATCTCTGTCAGAACCTAGCTGGCTTTTTATAAGCTGATCCTAAAATTCATATGCAAATGCAAGGGCCCAAGAATATTTTAACAGTCTTTTTTTTTTTTTTTTGTAGAGACAGAGTCTCACTTTATAAAAGAGAAGAACAAAGTTTGAAGTCTTAGACTTGCCTGTTCAAACTTAATGCAAAACTACAGTAACCAAGGCAGCATTGTGCTGAGAATACTCCAGAAACAAACCCTCACATGATGACTTGATTTTTGACAAGGGTGTCAAGAAAATCCAATGGGGGAAAAGAATGGTCTTTTCAAAAATAGTGCTGGGACAACTGGATATCTATATGCAAAAGAATAAAATTGGATTCTCCACCTTATACTATCTATAAAAATCAACTCCTGGTGGCGCCTGTGACTCCGTGAGTAGGGCGCTAGCCCCATATACCGAGGGCGGCGGGTTCAAACCCAGCCCCGGCTGAACTGCAACCAAAAAATAACTGAGCGTTGTGGCGGGCGCCTGTAGTCCCAGATACTTGGGAGGGTGAGGCAAGAGAATCGCCTGGGCCCAGGAGCTGGGGGTTGCTGTGAGCTGTGACGCCACAGTACTCTACTGAGGCCGACAAAATGAGACTCTTGTCTCTAAAAAAAAAAAAATAAAAATCAACGCCAAATGGATTATGGACCTAAATGTAAGAGTTAAAACTCTAAAATTCTTAGGAAAAAACATAGAATAAATCTTGAGTTACACAATGGTTTCTTATGTATGACACCAAAAACAGGTGACAAAATAGAAAACAGATAAACTGAACTCAATCAAAATTAAAAACTTTGCCTCAAAGGACACCCCCAAGGAAGTGGAAAGACTACTGACAAAATGGGAGAAAATGCTTGTGAATTATTATATATCTGATAAGGGAATAGTATATAGAACAGGTAAGGAGCTCCTATAATTCATCTACAAAAAGACAACTCAACTTTGAAAGTGGGCAAATGATTTGAATAGATGTGGCCCTAGAGAAGATATACTCGTGGCTGGTGAGCACCTGCCAAGCCACCCAGCATCATTAGGGAGATGCAAATGCGAACCGCAGTGAGATGCCGCTGTGCTGTGCTGGGGCGGCCGTGATACAAAGACAACAGTGAGTGTTTGTGGAGGCCTGGAGCAGCCGGGACCCTTGTTCAGCACTGACGGGAAGGCACAATGGTGCAGCCACTTTGGAAAAGACTGGTTGTTTCTCAGAATGCTGGTAGAGTCACACAGCAGGCCAGCATTGCAGTCAAGATATCTGTACCCACACAAGGGTGCACAATGGGGTGTACTGCGCCACACTGATGCAGGCTACCACATGGATGGACCTCCAGGACACCGTGCTGAGTGAAAGGAGCCAGTCACAAAAGACACGTGTTAGGCTTTCATGTATGTGAAGTGTGTGGAGTTGGCAAATGGACAGACAGAGGACAAGTGTTTGCCTGAGGTGCTCGGGGAGGGTGGGGAGTAACTGCTAATGGGTACATGTGGGGTCTCTCTTTGGGATGTTGAAAGTGTTCTAAAATTAGAGTGGCAATGGTCATACACCTTTGGGACTAAGCTAAAGACACACTACACTAAGTCTACAGTTAGACTTTTTTTTTTTTTTTTGAGACTGCGTCTCACTCTGTTCCCCAGGCTAGAGTGTGGTGCCATCAGTCCAGCTCACAGCAAACTCAAACTCCTGGGCTCAAGTGATCCTCCTGCCTCAACCTCCCAAGTAGCTGGGACTACAGGCATCTGCCACAATACCTAGCTAGTTTTTCTATTTTATTAGAGATGGGGTCTCGATTTTGCTTAGGCTGCTCTCAAATTCCTGAGCTCAAGGAATCCTCCTGCCTCAGCCTCTCAGAGTGCTGGGATTATAGGTGTGCCCAGCCTACAGTTAGATTATATATGGGTAAATTTTATGGTACATAAATTAAAGGTATAAAAAAAATACAAAAACCCAATAAAAGAAACAGGGAAGGCTTCAGGTGCGTCCTGAGGGAGGCTGGAGCAGCGGAGGAGGAGCCGGCCCCGTGTGATTGGTTTGGAGAGAGTGTTGGCTTCCTCTCAACTTGAGCTGGGGGCAGAGCAGGGCACCTGGAAGCCTTGGCTGTGGCCTGACCCTCCGCTGGTTGCCACATAGGTGAGGTCTGGCGTCCCGGGCTGCGGCTTCTCCTCCACACTTGATGTTCGTTGCAGCATGTTCATGATTTGCGGAGTCAACGTAAGTGTCCAACGACAAATGAATGGATAAAGAAAATGGAGTATTTGCCAGAGAATTCACTGACTCTTGAAGGAAAGGGGTACGTGCACATACACAGCAGAAAACTATTCAGCTGTACGAAAGAATGGCATTCTGTCACTCACAGCAGCGTGCATGGGACCGGGAAACACCATTCTGTGTGAAATAAGACACACTCAGAGCAACAGAGCCCACATGTTCTTGCCCATGTGTGGGAGCCAAAATGTAAAAAATCATTGAACTTACAAGACAGAGTAACAGTTACCAGGGGCCTGGCAGGGTAGTGGGGAGGCGGGGCAAAGTTGGGATGGTTGATGGGTATAAAAATAGAGTAAGAACTAATATTTAGTAGCAAAGAAGGGTGAGTATAGTTAACATCATCTTGGGCTTCTTGTGAGAATCGGAGTTCTATTGTCACATGCAAGCTGGCCACTGTCCCCTTGTCCAGTCAGTGTCTTATCCCCCTTGTGTACACAGAGGAGATAATTGCACAACCTGGATGATCGGAGGCAGTACTGAGTGCCGTTCAGGCCTGGGGTGCTGGTGCGGTTCATCTTCTCTGGGGGCTCATGGACGGCACTGTTCTGTCCCAGTCTACAGAGGACCGACAGTAAGGAAGTGGACACATCAGTAAAGTGGAGAATTTGTAGCAGGGAAGAACAATTTGGGCCCCGCAGCAGGACTGAGCCACTGGTCAGAGACAGACCTCTGGGGCCTTTACCTGACACTTGGGGGGTGCGTGGGCCCTTCCAGGCCACAGACTGTGGGAGGGCCCCAGGAGAGCAGGGTGGGGTGTCTGGGTGTTAAAGTGGGGGTGCTTGGAGGCTTGGGTGTTGGGGAGCAAGTCGTGGCAGGGCCTGAGTTATGCTTTTAAACCTTCTCTGGTCAAAGGGTAAGAGTGGACCTCAGGGCCAGAAGAGAAGCAGATGAGGTGCCCAAACCTCCAGGAGCTGCCCACTAACACCTGCAGAGGTGGGCAGGGCCCCACCCAGGCAGGGTGGGTCATTCCACCCTGAGGGGAGCCCACTGGGAAGGGGCCTACCCACCCACAGACAGAGCAGTGTCTGGAGGGGAGGCCAGGCTGGCACTGGCCAGGGAGGTGGGGCTTTCCAAGTGAGGCAGGTGGTTTGGGCTGGGCACGCCCAGTAGCCAGCCAGGATTGGCGGGTACAGCAGGGAGAAGATTCCAGAGTCTTTAATAGCTGCTGTTTCCCATGGCAGAGCAATGGGCTCTTGGGGGCTCCAAGAAGAGCAGTGACCAGGCCAGCTGCAGTCACCCAGGAGAAGAAGGGAGGTCCTGCGGATGGGAGGGCAGGCTGGGGCATGGACATGGCCCGCCACGTCAGAGCCAGGTGGTGAGGGTAGATGGTTTGGGTTGTTAAGATTAAGGAAGAGGAGTAGCCGATTCCTGTAGGCTCTGGCTTCCCAATCAATACTGAATAATTGGGAGAGGTGGTGGAGAGGCTGAGGCGGACAAGGGCTTCCCGGCTCCTGCTGGCTTTGGGCGCTGGGGAGAGCATGCATCCTAGGGCAGGCTGAGCCTGTGGCTGTGGGCCAGCCTGCAGGAGGGGCTGGGAGGACAGTGGGCTCTCTCCACTTCCCTACCCCGCCTCTGTAGCCCTGGCTCCCTGCCGCCCGCCTGCCCTCACTTTGCCTTCTGGGTCCTTTTCATTTCTTACATGCCTGGTTTTCTTGCTGTCTGGGAAGGAACTTGGCATCTTGGAGGGGGGTGCACAGCCATGAGCCCAGCCAGCCCAGAGATTAGGGGGACCACTGAAGCCCCAGACGACCGGGCTGTAGGGGTCAGAGGCTGCCCTTCCCCTCAGCCCAGACATGTGGAAGCAAAACTACAGGGCCCCCACTGCTCGGCCTACCTGGACCAGGGGGGTCTGTGTCCATTCTGGTCCCTGCTGCATCTGGGGCTTCATTTAGACGGAGGCCTGGCACAGGCAAGAGGTTCAACGGACATTTGCTAAATGAATGAGCAAAGCCCAAAGTCCCCCATGCTCCTTGCCTGAGCCCAGAAAGTGGCACGGGTCTGGGCTTGGGACATTGTGTAACTGACCACCTACTGGACTGGGAAATGCCAGAGGCCCCCCCACTTCTTCAGCTCTCCATTTGCCCATCAAGAGATTGTAGCACTGACTCTTCCTGCGGATGTGGCTGATCCAGTGTGGGAACCCCTCCCCAGGGCTGCGAGGAGGCAGAATCCGGACCCCCAGCCCAGCCCAGGACAGCTGCAGCCAGTGGCATCTGCCACCACTTGTCCCTTGGCTTCCTCCCCTGCCGCCCTCCCTGCCCTGCAATGGTGTGTGAGGTGGGCAGGGTGCTGTTGACCGAATGTGTCCCCACAGCTCAGTGCTGGAGGCTTAACCCCCTGTCAGTGTTGTGGGGTG
The DNA here is from genome assembly GCA_963573935.1 of Arctocebus calabarensis. Taxonomy (NCBI): domain Eukaryota; kingdom Metazoa; phylum Chordata; class Mammalia; order Primates; family Lorisidae; genus Arctocebus; species Arctocebus calabarensis. Next base: position 42,207 of record CAUYON010017251.1, read on the forward strand.
AAGTCTTTTGGAGTGGCCCGGGCCATGAGGCTCTGCACCACAGAAGGTTAGTATTGCTGTCAGGCTGGGCTCCTCAGCAGAGGAGCTTGGTCTCCCCTCCTCTGTCTGTCTGTCTCTCTCCTTACTGCCCTCTCTAGCCTTCCATCAGGAGAGGACACAGCCCTCCCAGCCTCAGAACCATCAGCCAATAAATGTATTTTCTTTACCAACTGCTCGGTCTCAGGTGCTTTGTTATGGCAACAGAGCACAAACCAAGACAGGCCCCATGTCCTTTGCTGGGTGCTCCCCTTCTGTCTGGACTGATGTGTCCCAGTGAGCTCTCAGCACAGCAGGAGCCTGCCCTCGGAGTGACAGGATTCAGGACGCACTGCCCCAAGTGTGACGCTGCAGCAGAAGGCAGCAGATGCAGGCAAGCAGAGGAAACGGGCTGCTGTGGTCTGAATGTGTCCCCCGAAAAGCACATGCTGGACACTGCATCCCCCCCTGTGGCCGTGTTGGGGGGCCTTAACGTCACGAATGGATGCAAGCTGGCCTGAGAGCCTGTGAGTTTGATCTCTCGCCTCTCTGTCCTTCCTCTGTGGGAGGACACCGCAATGGGTCCTCCCTAGATGTGGCTCTTCCCCAGATGCGGCCCCTTGATCTGGGGCTGCTCAGCCTTGGAATAAATTCCTTTACAAATTACCCAGGCTTCGGCACTCTGCTGTGACAGTGCAAACTGGGCTAAGATGACAGGCCTTGCCGAGTGCCCCCCACCAGCGACCATTAGGCCAGACTGCCTGTCCAGTTGGGCACAGAAACGCACAGCAGTCCCTGCTCCGCTGGGCCCTCCTTTCCCAGGGCCGCTACACGTTGGGAGGGCTGTGCTGGGACTCGTACCTCTTCTCTCCTTTTTCTGCCTTTGCTGTGAGGGCATTAGCCTGAGCCCAGGGTCGGGAGGGAGGACCCCTCTTCTCCCACGGGAGCTGCGGACCTGGGCAGAGGGTCAAGTGAGGACCTCACAGTTAAGAGGAACAGATCTTCAGGCTCAGGCAGCCGCAAGGACAATGGACACAGTGGAAGGCTGGGTGGGGATGCAAAGGGAAGCCTGAGAGGTGGGTGGCTGCCGTCTCCTCTACTGGCCTGGGGAGCACGTGTCCCCCCCCCCAGCCAGGTCATGCCCACCTTGGCGTATGCCTGGTCCTTTCCTCCTTGCCCCCCACACTCTCTGCTCAAGTTCCAGAGACACAGCCCAGAGGCACATGGGTCACCACTGCTATCACCCCAAATGTGTAAAAGACTGCTGGTCAGACCCAGAGTCCTTCTGTGTCCAAGGTCATGTGGGCCTGAATGGGGACATCTACGCACAAGAACAGGTATTGCCTCACCCCAAAGGGCTGTCGTGGGAGGTCCTATCTGGTCTGCCCACTGCCCACTCTGGCAAAGTCTGATGCACCTGCTGGTCCGATGCCGTGAGGGGAGGATGATGTTTTGGTGTCCCCCAGATTCATGCTGCAGTCCTCACCATCAGTGCCTTACAAGGGGACCTTATTCAGAAATAAGGTCATTGCAGATGGAATGAATTCAGACAAGATCACTAGTCTGGGCTTTAATCCAGTATGACTGGTGCCCTTATAAAAAGGGGAAATTTGGCCAGTCACGGTGGCTCACGCCTGTAATGCCAGAACTCTGGGAGGAAAGAGGATCACGAGCTTAAGAGTTTGAGAGCAGCCTGAGCAAGAGTGAGACCTCCCTCTCTAAAACTAGCCGGGCATTGTGGCAGGTACTTGTAGTCCCAACTACTGAGGAGGCTAAGGCAGGAGGATTACTTGAGGCCAGGAGTTTGATGTTACTGTGAACTATGACACAAGGACACTCTACTGAGGGCGACGAAGTGGAGGGGGGATTTGATGCATACCAGCATGGGAAGGGTGTCATGTGCCAACACAGCAGAGTTCAGGGAGAAATGGCCAGGGAAGGGCCAGCACAGTTCTCCCCCACGGCTTTGGGAGGAGCCACCCTGGTGCCACCTTGCCCTCAAGGTTCTGGCCTCCAGAACTGTGCATTACAAGGGTCTGTTGTTCAGGCCACCCGGTTTGGGGGGGCTTTGTTGAGGCAGCTGTGGCAGGTGAGGACGGATTTTGTGATGCTTGACAAGCAGTGACAGATAGGCCAGACCACTGTGCAGGCGTCATTCCAGGACTCAGTGTCCCTGCTTGGATCTGGGCTAGGAGGACTGAGGAGGCTCTGGGGGACAGCTGGAACTTGAGGCAGGGGCTGTTCACCAACCATATGGATGTAGTTTCCTGCCTTACCAGCCAATGCACACTGCTAATTCTCTCAGGTCCCAGGTGGAGATGCCTGCCATGCCAGCAGGCCTGAACACACCTGAGCACACCTTTGAATATGCTCTGTGGAGACTGTCTGAGCTTGGGTTCTCTGAGAAAGAGACTCTGAGACAGACCCTTGCCATAGGTAAGGTGGCAGTGCTCTTGGGGACACAGTCTATGTGAGGGGGCAAGAGGTGGGGTGAGGTGGAACCGTGCTGCACCTGCACACAGATCAGGCTTCTGCCCATGCCAGGGTGCGTGGGGAGTGCGTGTGGCCCTATAGAGATGCCATGAATGCAGGCAAAGGGATGGACGTGCCTCCTTGGCCAATCATTCACTGGGCACAGGTGGCTTCTGGAGGTCAGAGCCTCAATCAGGCACCTCCTGTGGCTGAGGGAGTTTGCAGGGAGGTACATGCTGTGAACCTCAGGCAGTGGGGTGACCAGCGCCTCCTTCCTACAGGAGGGCAGTCCCACATAGTCCTCTGCGATGTCACCACGGGCAGGTATGTGGGACACCCCAGGTGTGAGCGGAGACCTGAGAAGCTGGAAGTATCTCCTTTCAAGTTTGAGGGCTTGAGAACAGGGAAGCACACAGTGGGACTCTCAGTCCAAGGAGCCGCTGGTACAAGTCCCAGCAAAGGCTGGCCCCCTGGAGTTCTGGTGGCCAAGGGCAGGAGAAGATGCTGCTCCAGCTCCAGGGCTGGTCTTTGCCTTTTGCTCCGTCCTCAGCTGTCGCTGGTGCCTGGTCACGCTGGAGGGTGGGGACTGTGTCATCCTCACTCAGCCACTGGTTCCAATGACTTTCTTCCAGAAATAGCCTCACAGCAACAGCATTTTACCAGGGACCTCACTGTTGCTTTAAATCCAGCCAGGTCGACACCTAGAAATGATCATCAGAAGTCAGTCCCTTGACCTTGGCACCTGTGCATGTCCTTTACACCATGCCCAGTGTCCCAGTATGCATAACACCAGAGCTCCTGCCAGCAGACACAGCCAGCCCGGCTAAGCCCCAAGAGCTCTCACTGTTCTGAGTCCCGCAACTTAAGACACTGGCTACAGGACAGGGGAGGAAGAAAGAAAAGAAAGCTATCTGCTTACCACACAGATGTGTTCTTAAAATAGGGAGGAGATGCTTGTGACAGCTAACGCCACAGCTGGTGTTTCCAGCCTCCTGCTGCTTGCCCTCTCGTGTCCCCTTCCTCTTAGCAAGCACCTCAGCTGGCAGTGGCTCTGCATTTGCCCAGGGGACCCAAACTCTGATTTCCACAGGGTCTGGGCACCCAAAGTCCTGCCTGTGCTGGGATGTTGTGATTTCCCAGGACCCAGAGACGGGGTGTGGTGATGATACCAAGAGACTTGGTAATATGGGATCTGTGTTCCAGACACGTCTTCCTCACGTCCACCGGAGAGCCACTACCTGGCGTCCCCTGGGCAGTCCAGCACTGTGGCTCCCCTCACCTGCCAGCTCAGAGCTGGAGGGCACCTTAACTTCCAGTTCAGTGGAGCCCTATGCCTCTTGGAAGCAGCACTCCCCTGTCTGGGACTGAGGCCTCCAGTGTAAGTTCCTGGGGACAGGAAGGGGGTGCTCTGCTGGGGGGGTGGGGAGGTGGTGGTGCTGCTCCTGTTTCCACTCTGCAACTCCTGGCTGTGGGAAAGGTGGTCTCGCATCGGACGCTGACTCAGAGCATGCACAGCTTGCTGGGTGATGGCCCACCCTGCAGTGTGGTTACCGGCTGCTGTGGCAGTTCCACCGTCTGTCAATCCAACAGCTGCAGGGCAGCAAGGAACGTGGTGGTACTCGTGAGGTTCATGAGTGTGGGCTCCAGAAGATACCTCTGGCTGTGGAGTGGGCTCCTCAGCCAAGCAGCACCGTGTGGAAGGCTGAGACTGTCAGTGAGGGGCACTTGAGTCCATACTCGGGAAATTTGTCAGAAGAGTCACTCATAGGAAGGACCAATCCAGCTCCACAGCCAGGATCTGTCCTGCAAGAACAAAGTTCACCTGCGACAGGGTGAGCCTGCCACCAGGCGGCTGGCCAGTCACTGGGGAGATGGTATCGTCTTGGGGGTTCAGTATTGGCCTCTACTACGGGCAGATGGGGCACTCAGCAGTGGTGGCACCAAGGTCAGCCATGGTGGGGGACATCTGTCCTCCTAAGTCATACCCAGCCTCCAACCTTGCCACCTTGGGCCATGGGCAGGTATGCCGAGGAAGAGGGCTGACTGTCCACAGAATGGTCGTCCTATACACCTAAGGACTAAAGTCCTCCTCTGCTAACGTCACCCTTTGGTGACCATTCCAGTGGGACACACATATCTTCACACATTTTGCCCATTCAAAGAGGTGTATCCATAGAGATTTTTCCTACATTTTTTTGTCACCAATTTCCAATTTCCTTATTTGCAAGTTCCTGACCATCCAGCCAAACCATTGGCCACAGCCCATGAATCCGTATATTGAATCTGTGTCTGGCCACTTCTCCTTCCAAGCAAAGTGCACCACCAGGCATACTGCCCACAGTTCCTTCGCTGCTGTCCACATCAGCTGCCCGCGTGCCGTACAGACCATCCGTTATCAGGCTGCAGATACCTCTTCCTCTGTAATTGATTGTAGGGCACCCCCACCCCACCCGTGCTGCAGGCTGGGAGGGAGCGGGCAGTGCGGAGAGTGTGCTGGCTCCGTGCCTCTCAGCCTCTTCTTTAGGTACTTTGCCCGATCCCTGTGTGCACGTGCATTTGATGAGAAGTGCTGCAGTGCATGCCCACCTTCATGGCTTGGTGGGTGAGAGGACACCCAGGTCACGTGTAACTTGGTGGCCCTTGGTCAAATGTTCAGTGTCTGAGAAGGCCCGGAAGCAGGCCAAGAGCTGCCTCTCACAGGAGAGCAGTTACCTGTGTGTGTGGGAGGGCCCGCTCCAAATCCTGAAGGCCGGAGCTGCAACTCTTTGTGGGGCTGCCGAAGGCCCCAGCAACATCCCTGGCCTGGTGCAGGCCCTTGCTCCTGGGCTGGGCCACTCTCAGAACCGGCAGCTTCCAGGGCCTGGGGCAGATGGGCAGGCCAGGAAGAGCCAGGATGAGCCAGGATGAGGACCCTGCTGCCCCCAGGAGAGATGCCACCCACATGGGTCTCTTCTCCAGTTGCATCAGATGCAACTGTCCCTTCATCTTAGGAAGGACATCTTGACACTCCCCCCACCACTGGACCTGAAAGACCAAGGTGAAAGACCCCCATGGTTTAGCGGGATCTTTTCCCACCCCTGCCATGCAAATGTCTTTCTTACCCGTAAGTCCACGGTGGTTGCCACTTGTCACTCAGTAGGTCCAGTCAGCACTGTGTCACCAGGGAGTGGACCGGCGTGATGCCTCATGGAAGGGACAGCTGATCCCTGTCCCTGGGAACGGAACCGTGACCCAGGGCTGGAAATCTGGAGTGCCCCTGAGGGGCGCAGCTGGGTGCATTTCCGACCTTGCTCGCTAAAGGGAAACTGCTCTGGTGGGCTTCACAGACAGGGATGGAGACTACAGTGTTGGCCAGGTCAGCCGCTGCCCGGCAAGTACCAGGGCCTGTGAACTTGGTCAGGCAGCAAAACCACATGCACCTTTCCATCCCATCGGTTAAGCTCATGCTGATCCACTCTCCTCGTCCAGGGCCTGTCCTCTCCGCCCGCCGTAGGAGGGTCGGGGGGAGTGTGGCAGGCGTCTGCAGCTCTGTGTCCTCCGCATCCCCGACGGTGGCGCAGTCCTCTGCAGCCCCCAGGGAAGCAGAGCTCTGGAAGGGACAGCTGATCCCTGTGCCTTTCTGGCCTCGTGGTTGCACCCCCAGAACAGGGAGCAGGGTGGGGGCCCCCCCACAGCTGCCAAGGTCAGGTCCGCTCTGCAGAAGGGTGTTTGTTTGGCAATGGACCGCACGGAGGACGGTGGTCTCCTAAGATTGCACTGCGGCTCACAGACTTCTGTCACCTAGTGACGTTACTGCCGCCATAAAGCATCAGCGCCATGATGTGATGACGTCACAACGTGGTGGCGCCACAACGTGGCAACGTCATAACGTTGTGTGTCAAGCGTGGTGGCGCCATAACGTGGCAACGTCATAATGTTGCATCACGTGTACACGAGTGTCCTTTGCTGTCCGCCTGTAATAAACAGTGCAGGACACGTCCTGGTGTGAAGCGCCACTTGATGATAAACGTGTGGCTAGTTTAGGTACTGGAGGTGCCAACAAATGTACACACATTAGAAGAGAGCTCATTTAAAGTAAGATTGCCCATTCCCCCAAAGTGTATAAATTGCAGGTAAAATGGACCTAAGGAGCATGGTTTGATGCCCTTTATCAGTAACAGCACCTGCAGTTCGCCTACAAAAAGTAACACAGATTATCGGACTTAAAATGTGCATACTTTGTTGGCCCTCTCTATGCTATTTATTTACTATGCTATTTATTATTTATTGTTATTTATTATACAGCATACACCTTTCATTTTAAAAAGAGTGAGCTGTGAAACAGCCTCCGGCAGGTCCTCAAGAGGACTCCAGGAGAAGGCCTAGTAGTCCTGCACGTCGCTGCCTCGGCAGCCGTCCAGTGGGACAGGTGTGGATGGAAGGCAGTGACACTGGTGGCCCTGACCCTGTGTTTGGGCCTTGTTGACCCTTAGCATTCAACAAAAAAGTTTAAATGGTTAAATAAAATATTTTTAATAGAAAAATTCTCATAAATGCAGATAGAAAGGTAGAAAATATTTTTGTACAGCTGTACAATGTATTTGTATTTTAAGCCAAGTGTTATTGTGAAAGGATCAAAAATGTTTAAAAGAAATTTAAACGTTTACAAGGTAAAATAGTCAGAGTCAGTGAAGTTTAATTTATCACTGGAAAAAGAAAAAGTCTAAATTTAGGGGAGCCTAAGTGTGCAGTGTTTATGAAGTCGACCGTTGTGCACGGTGAAGTCCTAGACCTCATGTCCACTCGCCTCTCTCTGAGCCACACAGAGCAGCTTCCAGTCCTGCCTGTAGTTGACCTACAGGGGCAAATCCATCAGGGTGAATGCAGACTTCTCCAGTGAAACTTTTCAAGCAAGAAGACAATGGCCATCTACCTTTAATCTACTTAAACAGAACAATTTCCAGCCCAGAATTCTATATCCTACTAAGCTAAGCTTTAAAATTGACAGAGAAATCAAATTATTTACTGATATACAAACATTAAGGAAATTCACCACAACAAGACCAGCTCTACAGGAAATACTTCAACCTGTTCTACACACTGACCATCACAATGGATCAACAGCAAAGTAAGAACCCAGAAATTAAAGGACAGAATCTAATTTCCACAATGATGCAAAGGTAGAACTAAGCAATGGACTCTCACAAAATAAAATGAGTAGAACACTACCACACTTATAAATTATCTCAATTAATGTTAATGGCTTGAAAACTCCACTGAAGAGGCATAGGTTGGCTGACTGGATTAAAAAACACAAGCCATCCATTTTCTGCCTGCAGGAAACACACCTAGCTTCAAAAGACAAATTAAAACTCCAAGTTAAGGGCTGGAAGACAATTTTTCAGGCAAACAGAATTCAGAAGAAAAGAGGAGTTGCAATCTTATTTTCAGATACATCTGGATTTAAAGCAACTAAAGTCAAAAAAGACAAAGATAGTCACTTTATATTGGTCAAGGGAAAAATACAACAAGAAGACATTTCAATTCTAAATATTTGTGCACCCAACTTAAATGGTCCCACATTCTTGAAACAGACCTTACTTAGTCTGAGCAATATGATACCCTATAACACCAACATAACAGGGGACTTTAACACTCCTTTTATAGAGCTGGACAGATCCTCTAAACAGAAATTAAACAAAGATAGGGGATTTAAATGAGACCCTGGAACAACTGTGCTTGATAGATGTATATAGAACACTCCATCCCAAAGATAAAGAATATACATTCTTCTTATCGCCCCATGGAACATTCTCCAAAATTGATCATATCCTAGGATACAAAGCAAACCTCAAGAGAATAAAAAGAATTGAAATTTTACCTTGTATCTTCTCAGACCACCAGGCACTACAGGTGGAACTCAACTCCAATGAAAACTTTCAACCCCACACAAAGGCATGGAAATTAAACAACCTTCTGCTGAATGACAATTGGGTGCAGGAAGAAATAAAACAGGAATTTATTAACTTCCTTGAGCATAACAACAATGAAGACACAAGCTACCAAAACCTGTGGAATACTGCAAAAGTGGTTCTAAGAGGAACATTTATCACTTTAGATGACTACATTCAAAAAACAGAAAGAGAGAGCATGAACAAACTCACAAGCCTTCTTATAGAATTGGAAAAAGAAGAACAATCTAAGCCTAAACCCAGCAGAAGAAAAGAAATATCCAAAATTAAACCAGACATCAATTAAATTGAGAACAAAAGAATCATTCAGAAAATTAATGAAACAAGGAGTTAGTTAGTTGAAAAAATAAATAAAATAGATAAAACTTTGGTCGGACTAAGTAGAAATAGAAAAGTAAAATCTCTAGTAACCTCAATCAGAAATGATAAAGGGGAAATTACAATTGATGCCACAGAGATATAAGAGATCATCTCTGACTATTACCAAAAACTCTATGTCCAGAAATTTGACAATGTGAAGTAAATGGATCAATGTTTGGAATCACACCTTCTCCCTAGACTTAACTAGGAAGAAATAGGGCTCCTGAACAGACCAATTTCAAGCACTGAGATTACAGAAACAATCGAAAATCTTCCAACCAAAAAATGCCCTGGTCCGGATGGCTTCACACCAGAATTCTATCAAACCTTCAAGGAAGAGTTTATTCTCATACTGCAGAAATTATTCCAAAAAACTGAGGAGAAATGAATCTTCCCCAACATGTTCTATGAAGCAGAATCACCCTGATACCAAAATCAGGAAAAGACCCAATTAAAAAGGAGAATTTCAGACCAATTTCACTCATGAATGTAGATGCAAAATTCTCAACAAAGTCCTAGCCAATATATTACAGTTTATCATTAAAAAAGTCATATATTATGATCAAGTAGGTTTCATCCCAAGGATGCAAGGCTGGTTTAACATACGCAAGTCCATAAACATTATCCATCATATTAACAGAAGCAAAAACAAAGATCATATGATCCTCTCAATAGATGCAGAAAAAGCACTTGATAAAATCCAGCATCCTTTTCTAATTAGATCACTGAAGAGTATAGGCATATGTGGCACATTTCTGAAACTGATTGAAGCTATTTATGACAAACCCACAGCTAATATTTTACTGAATGGAGTAAAACTGAAAACTTTTCCTCTTTGAACTGGAAACAAACAAGATTGTCCTCTGTCACCATTACTATTCAACATAGTGCTGGAAGTGCTAGCCAATACAATTAGGCAAGACAAGGAAATAAAAGGCATCCAAATGGGAGCAGAGCCCCTCTTTGCTCTGACATGATCTTATACTTACAGAAACCCAAAGACTCTCCCTCTTTGCTGATGACATGATCTCATACTTAGAGAAACCCAAAGACTCAACCATAAGACTCTTGGAAGTCATCAGAAAATATAGTAACTTGTCAGGATATAAAATCAATAGCCACAAGTCATTTGTATATGGCAATAACAGTCAAGATGAGAGGCTAATTAAGAACACAACTCCCTTCACCATAGCTTCAAAGAAAATGAAATACCTAGGTATATACCTAACATAGGATGTGAAGGACCTCTATAAAGAAAATTATGAAATCCTAAGAAAGGAAATAGCAGAGGATATTACTAAATGGAAGAACATACCATGCTCATGACTGAGAAGAATCAGCACTGTTAAATGTCTGTACTTCCCAAAGCAATCTACCTATTTAATGCCATCCCTATTAAGATACCAACATCGTACTTTCAAGATTTGGAAAAAATGATTCTGCATTTTATATGGAACCAGAAAAAACCCTGCATAGCTAAGGCAGTTCTTAGTAATAAAAATCAAGCTGGGGGCATCACCATACCAGATTTTAGACTGTACTACAAAGCCATAGTGTTCAAGATGGCATGGTACTGGCACAAAAATAGAGACATAGACATTTGGAATCAAATAGAAAACCAAGAAATGAAACTAACATCTTACAACCACCTAATCTTCGATAAACCAATCAAGAACATACCTTGGGGGAAAGATTCCCTATTCAATAAAAGGTGCTGGGAGAACTGAATATCCACATGTAAAAGACTGAAACTGGACCCTCACCTTTCTCCACTCACAAAAATTGATTCAAGATGGATAAAGGACTTAAATTTAAGACACGACACAATAAAAGTCCTGAAAGAAAGCATAGGAAAAACATGGAAGATATCAGCCTGGGGAAAGACTTCATGAAGAAGACTGCCATGGCAATTGCAACAACAACAAAAATAAACAAATGGGACTTAATTAAACTCAAAAGTTTCTGTACAGCTAAGGAGACAACAACCAAAGTAAATAGACAACCTACACAATGGGAAAGGATATTTACATATTTTGAATCAGACAAAAGCTTGATAACTAGGATCTGTAGAAAACTAAAATTAATCCACATGAAAAGAGCCAACAATCTCATATATCTGTGGGCAAGAGACATTAATAGAACCTTCTCTAGGCTGGGCACTTGTGGCTCAATGGGCTAAGGCGCCAGCCAAATACACCTGAGCTGGTGGGTTTGAACCCAGCCCGGGCCCACCAAACAACAATGACGGCTGCAACCAAAACATGGCCGGACATTGTGGTGGGCACCTGTAGTCCCACCTACTTGGGAGGCAGAGGTAGGAGACTCACGTGAGCCCAGGGATTGGAGGTTGTTGTGAGCTTTGATGCCATGGCACTCTCTCCAGGGTGACATCTAGAGGCTCTGTCTCAAAAAAAAAAAAAAAAAGAACCTTCTCTAAAGAAGACAGACAAATGGCTAACAAACATATGAAAAAATGCTCATCATCCCTAATTATTAGAGAAATGCAAATCAAAACCACCCTGAGATACCATCTAACTCCAGTGAGAGTGGCCCACATCACAGAATCTGAAAACTGCAGATGCTGGCATGGATGTGGAGAGAAGGGAACACTTTTACACTTCTGGTGGGACTACAAACTGATACAACCTTTTTGGAAGGAAGTATGGAGAACTCTCAAAGAACTCAAGCTAGATCTCCCATTTGATCCTGCAATCCCATTACTGGGCATCTATCCAGAAGGAAAAAAATCCTCTTATCATAAGGACACTTGCACTAGACTGTTTATTGCAGCTCAATTTACAATCGCCAAAATGTGGAAACAGTCTAAATGCCCACCAACCCAGGAACAGATTAACAAGCTGTGGTATATGTACACTATAGAATACTATTCAGCCATTAAAAAAAATGGAGAGTTAATACACCATTTGTATTAACCTGGATGGAAGTGGAACACATTATTCTTAGTAAAGCATCACAATTATGGAGAAGCATGAATCCCATGTACTCAATTTTGATATGAGGACAATTAATGACACGGTGGGGATGAGGGAAGGGGAGAGCAGAGAGATAAAGAATGAGGGAGGAGTGGGGAAAGAAAGAGCAGAGAGAGTGAAGGAGTGAGGGGGGTGAGGTCTTGGTGTGTGCCGCACCTTTTGGGGGCAAACATGATTGTAAGAGGGACTTTACCTAACAAATTCAATCAGTGTAACCTGGTTTCTTGCACCCTCAATGAATCCTCAACAATAATAATAATCATAAAAAAAAGTGCTGCATAACTCATTGCTGAATATCACTATGGTCACCTTTGGAGTATTTCCGTGGGGAAGCTATGTACCAATGCCAGTGCCCTTCAAAACAAGTTTGTAATGCTTTTTCTGGAATGGCCTCCAGAATTGTTGTCATATTACCCTTGATGTCCTGAATGTCATCAAAATATCTTCCTTTCAATAGTTCCTTTTTTGAGTAAAGAAAATAATGATTGGGGACTTTATTAGTTGAGTAGGGAGGGTGTTCCAATACAGTTATTTGTTTACTGGCTAAATACTCTCTCATTGACAGTGTTGTGTGAGTTGGTGCACTGTTGCATTACAAGAGTCATGAGTTGCTGGTGAAAAGATCAAGTTGTTTTTGTTTAATATTTCATGCAACCTTTTCAGCACTCCCAAATAACTGTTTGTCCAGTTAGTACAAATTCATAATTAACACAGAGAAAGGTTAACACCACCATTTTGACTCTTGATTTGGACTGACAAAAAATTTTTGGTCATAAAGAATTGGCTGACTTCCATTGTGACACTGACACATTGTTTCAGGGTGATATTGGTACAGCCATGTTTCATCACCATTGACCACACAGCTCAGAATGTCATCTTGCCTCTCCATCTTAGCAAAGTTCACCTCTCCTTCCCTTTGGTTCATTGGTGAGCTCCTTTGGGACCATTTTTGCACACTCCCTTCTCATGATAAGATTTTTTTGTTAAGATTTTCCTAACTGTATTTATATCAAAATTTACTTGGTATTCTCTGCTTCTCACAGTCAGCTGATAATTTAGGAATTTTAGCAATTTTTAAAATCAGTTTTGCTTGTTACTAGTCACTCTGATCTGTCTTCATCAGTCACACTTTCTCTGCCCTCAGAAAAATATTTAATCCATTTGCACACTGTATTTTTTTCATGTCATCGAAAACTTGGACTAACCCATCCCTGTTTTCACTTCTACTCTTGCCAAGTTTAATAGGAAATTTATTATTTGTTCATTGCTCTAATTTAAGCCCTGACATTTTTGGGATGGTACACAAAAAACACAGAACAACAATAAGGAATGCCACTGATACTGCCACATGTCAAAACAAACAACTGTGAGACATTGATTTGTCTTTCATACCAAGAGTATGAAAACTTACCAAGCTGTTTGTACAGTGCTGCCAATGTAAGCACATGGTGGCAAGTTTACGTATTTAAGACCGTGTATTCCAGTAATCACTTATACTTCATTAGAAGGTAAGCAAGAGAGCAAGGAATGCTGGCATGTGGGTTTATGACAAAGTTTATGACTAGAAAGACAAATGAGGATTGTCCTAGGATAAACTTTGAAATAGTAAGGATTTTTGAGTTTTCTAAGAACTTCTCAGAAGTACCTTCAAATTGGAAGAAGAATGTCACATAGCAAGTCTTATGACTTAGAAAAACTACTCTGGAAGAAATGTTGAGTAGAACATGACTAGAGATTGGATAACCATTTTGGTGGCTTTTGAGATAGTTCAAGGAAAGTATGATAATAAGGTCCTGTTGCAGGGTGGTGGAAGTATTATAGTTATATAAAGAAATGCATAGATGTATGAGCACTGTACAAAGCATATTGAATTAGCCTAATTGATAAGTTCAATTTTGAGGGTCAACAGAAGGGGAAGATCTGTCCCTGCTATCTGAGATAATGATGGTGACTACTCATTGCAAAGGGGAAAATAGGCAAATTTGGGCAAAGGATAACGATTTGTCCCATGTGAGTACCATATTGAATTTGATAGTCCAGTGACTCTTCCAAGTGGAGAAGTAATGCATATAATTGCATATAGAGTCTGGAACTTGGATGGGAACATTGGGGTAGAGTTACACATCTTCACATCATTGGATTAAAGAAGTAGAAGTTGCATAGAAAGCTGAGATTAAGCAGAACAAATACACAAAAGCATACAAAAAGAAAAGAGAAAATGATTAAAACTTCATTCTAAGGACACAAATAATTAAGAACTATGAGAAAAAAGGGAGTTTATGATCAAGGGCTTAGGCATAGAAGATGAAATTTTAGGAGAGCACCACTACAATAGTGAAATTTCCGAGAACTGAATGCTTTACAGTGGATTTGATGTTCTGAAACCCCTGCTGATTCTATTAAGTTGCCAGAGTTAAGACAGATTATCATGAATGGATGAGTCAGTGAGAAGCAAAAAATTCAAAGAATGGCAACACATTTCTCCTCTAAGATGCCTGACTTTAGGGTAAAAGATAGTTATTAAGAAGCATTGAGACAAGGAAATTTAAATGTGACTGTCACTGAGAAAAAGAAGAATGATGTCAAAGGGGTTTAAATGACAAAGAACTGCAACTGCCTAGGATACACACTTTGATCATAGAGAACATTCATCTTGTCTTTTGGAAATTATCTTTATTTATCTTTTTCATTAGATCATAAGCTAATTTAAGAGCAAGGATTAGGTGTTTTTATTTTTATGTCCTTAGCTAAGCACCAAAATCCACCACTTAGTGAGTGTCATGGTGAAGACTTTGGTTTCTTAATTCATAGAATCTCAACTTTGTTCAGTAGCCAATGTACCTAAGCCTAGGAGGTGAATCATGATTACTCTATGCCCATCATAGTAATCCCAGCGATTTTTCATTGCCATTTTCACATGCTGGCCAAGAGCAAGGTTTGGTAAACTTTTTCTATGAAGTATCAAATTTATAATTTTTTTGGCTTTCTCTTCTTTTCAAGAATGTCATACAGATAGTATTAGATAGTATAAAGCCTTCTGAAACAGCCAGTTTATTACAATAATTATTCCAATAGTTTGTTCTTTTTTGTATCTAAAGAGTATCCCACTGTGTGGATATTCATTCATTAACTAAAGGATATTTGAGTTGTTTCCAGTTGTTTTCTTGCTTTGTTTTTATTCAAATGGAAAGTGACTATAATAGTATAACCTGTGTTCTTTATTGTGATGAAACTGTTCTGTATCTTGATTGTGGTAGTGGTTACACAAATCCATACACACAGTAAAATTTAATGGAATTGAACTTTAAAAGAGAAAAAGTCAATATTATTGTATGACAATTCTAAAACTAAAATAAATAAATAACAAAAATATTTTTGGCTTTGTAGTCCATAAAATCTTTATTTTTTTTTTTAATTTTTTTTTGTGGTGCCATGACTTAGATATGAACTCAGGTTGCTTTGGAGGCCATACAATCTTTATTACAACTACTGAACTCCACTACTGTAGCGTGAAAATAGCCACAGACAATATATACACAATCAGCATGTTTTTATTCCATAAAACCCACAAAAACAAGTAGGGGCCAGATTTTGCCTAGACATTGATGTTTGCTGCCTCTTGGTTAAAATAGTTTGTCATATGATGCACTTTTGGCCAATAACATACAAGTTAAAATCCATTTAAGGGTCTTCTGAGAAAGTTATTATCTTTAAGAAAATGAGAGGAATCACAAGTAAAAGGACTTTTTCTCCCTCATGTTTTTGGCATTAATGTGCAAGAATATGGTTCCAATAAATAGAGTAAACAATTCATGATTATGAGGTGGTAAATCTGTATTGAGAACATTGGAAGGGAAGGAATCAAAGACCCTAGATTCTTGATCCTCAATGGCATCATTGAGACACTGAACTAATTCGGAAACTACCAATGCCAGACTTCATTTTAGACAAGAGCTGATGATTATTTATTTACACATCCAGACCAATTAGAAGCTCAATGTTTGTTTCAGGAATGAATGATTAAGACAATATTATTGTAAAATACAATGAGGGAATAAATAAAGGACATTTTAGTCATAGAAATGATAAGGAAAAATCTGGGATATTTAAGAAATAATTTACCTCTTTTGTGTTTACATGGATGGAGCTGGAACATATACTTCTTAGCAAAGTACTCAAGAATGGAAGAAAAAGTATCCAATGTACTCAGCCCTAATATGAAGCTAATTTATAACTTTCATTTGAAGGCTGAAACCCAATTATAGCACAAGAATACAGGGAAAAGGGAAAGGGAGGGGAGGGGAGGAAGGAGGATGGGTGGAGGGATGGCAATTGGTGGGATCACACCTACGGTGCATCTTAGCAGGGTACTGGTGAAACTTGTTAAATGTAGAGTATCAATGTCTTTATATAGTGATCAAGAAAATGCCATTAAGGCTATCTCTAACAGTACAATCAAAATATTTCTGATTGTATATGAAGTACATTCTGCCCTATGATTGCACCAATGTACACAATTATGATTTAATAAAATTATTTTAAAACAAAACTGAAGAAGCTAAACAAAAACAAAAAACTGAAGAAGCAAAACAAAAAATAAAAAAACAAAAAAAACAGTTTTTGAGTGGCGCCCATAGCTTAGTGGGTAGGGTGTTGGCCACATACATTGAGGCTGGTGGGTTTGAACCCCGCCCAGATCAGCTAAAACAACAATAATAATTGCAACAACAACAACCAAAAAAAACGGCCGGGTGTTGCGGTGGGTACCTATAGTTCCAGCTACTTGGGAGGCTGAGGCAAGAGGATTGCTTAAGCCCACGTGTTTGAGGTTGCTATGAGCTGTGACGCCATGGCACTCCACCCAGAGAGACAGCTTGAGACTCTGTCTCAAAAAAAAAAAAAAAAAAGAAGTGGACACCCTCTCCTATGATCATAGGTACTTTTCTCCACTACTTGCTTGGAATTTATATTTCTTCAGCACATACCTTAATATCTTTCTTTCTATCTCCACAGAAACATTTCATTTTCTTTTACTGATATGTAATTTGTATACTGCAAAACTCACACTTTTAAAGTACACAATTCATTTGTTTTTTAGTATATTCACAAGGTTGTGCAACCATCATCACTATTTATTTAAACCCACAACATTTACATCATCCTAAAAGAAACTCCTTAACAGGGGTAGTCACTCCCCAGTTCCTCTTTCCTCTAGCCTTTGGCAACCACTACTTTCTTTCTGTGCGGATTTGTCTATTCTGGACATCTCATGTGGATGAAATTATATAATATGTGGGCTTTGGTGTCTGGCTTCCTTCTCTTAGTATAGTGTTTTCAAAGTTCATCCATATTGTACTATGTAGCAGTACCCAACTCCTTTTATGGCAGAAAGATATTCCGTTGTATGGATATATCCCATTTTGTTTTTCCATTCATCAGTTGATGGACATTGGGCTGGCCCCACTTTTTGGCTATTTTGAATAATGCTTCTGTGAATATTTCATTAACAAGTTTTTGTGTGAACATGTTTTTATTTCTCGTGGTATACATCTAGGAGTAGAATTTTGGGGGTCATATGTTAACTATATGCTGTCAAATGCCTGTTCTGCATTGAGATGACCATGTTTTTTGTCCTTTATGGTCATCTCAGTGCAGAGATGGTAGTTTTTATTTATTTCTTTATTTTTTGAGACGGACTCTCACCATGTCGCCCTTGGTAGAGTGAGGGAGAGTGTCACAGCTCCCAGCAACCTCAAACTCTGGACTTAAGCAATTCTCTTGCCTCAGCCTCCCAAGTAGCTGGGACTACAAGGCGCCACCACAACACTGGGCTTTTTTTGGGGGGGGGGGTTGCAGTTGTCTTTGTTGTTTAGCAGGCTTGGGCTGGGATTAAACCCGCCAGCCTCCGTGTATGTGGCCGGTGCCCTAATCACTGAGCCATATATATATATATCTATATATTTTTTTTTTTTTTTTTGAGACAAAGTCAAATTTTGTTGCCCTCAGTAGTTTGCCATGGCATCATAGCTCTCAGCAACCTCAAACTTTTGATCTAAAGTGATTCTCTTGCCTCAGCCTCCTGAGTGGCTGGGACTACAGGCACCCACCACAAATGCCTGGCTATTTTTTGAGACAAGGCCTCACACTGACTCAGGCTGGTCTCAAAGCCATGAGCTCAGGCAATCTACCCACCTTGGCCTCCTAAGTGCTAGCTTACAGGGGTGAGCCACTGTGCCTACCTATTAACATGGTATATTATTGACTAATTTTTGTATGCTGAAACAACTTGTATCACTGGGATAAAGTATATTTAATTATCATATGTATATCCTTTTTTATACATTGTTGGATTCATTTGCTATTACAGTTGATTCTTGAAAAAGAGTGTTAGTTGAAAATCCATGTATAACTTTTAACTCCCCCCAACCTAACTACTAATAGCCTACAGTTGATCACAAGCCTTACTAATAACGTAGTCATTAACAGATATTTATATATATATGTATTATACCCTATATTCTTACAATAAGGTAAACTAGAGCAAACATTACTGAGAACATCGTAAAGAAGAGAAAATATATTTATTATTCATCAAGTGGAAGTGGATCACCATAACATTCTTTATCCTCATTATTTTCAAATTGATTAGAGTGAGCAGGAGAAGCAGAGAGGGCTTGGGTCCTGCTGTCTCGGGGTGGCAGAGGCATATAAGTGGACCCTTGCAGTTCAAAACCATCTTGTTCGAGGGATGTTATCTATTAAGAATTTTTGCATCTGGGCAGTACTCACAGCTCAGTGGGTAAGGAGCTGGCCATATACACCCAGGTCGGTGGGTTCAAACCAGGCCTGGGCCAGCTAAACAACACTGACAACTGCAATAACAACAACAAAAATAGCCGGGTGTCATGGTGGGCACCTGTAGTTCCAGCTACTTGGGAGGCTGAGGCAATAGAATTGCTTAAGCCCAAGAATTGAAGGTTGCTGTGAGCTGTGACACCACAGCACTCTACTGAGGGCAACATAGTAAGACTCTTTCTCAAAAAAAAAAAAGAATTTTTGCTTGCATATTCATAATAAATACTGGTCTATCATTTTATTTTTTATAATGTATTTGTCTGTTTTGATATCATAGTAATCTATGATCATCATGGCATCATGGAATGAGGTGGTAAGTGTTACTTCCTTTTCTATTTTTTGGAATAGATTGAGAAGGATTGTATAAATTCTTTTGTTTTGTTTTGATTTATTAAATCAAAACTGTGTACATTGATGCATTTATGGGGTTCAGTGTACTGATTTGATATATAAAGTGAAATGCTTACATTGCACTGATTAACATATCCATCACAATTATACTCAATAGTTTTGAAATGTACCACTGCATCGTGGACATTAAGTGAGGCTCCCCCTAAATATCCTTCCTCCTCCCTTCCGCTCCCTCCTCTCCCCTCTCTCTCCTCTTCCCTTCTACTTTCTGGACTGTAGTTATGTTTTACCATTTCTATGAATGTGTAGGTGATTATATATTGATTTCATAGTAGCATTGAGTACATTAAATACTATTTTTTATGTTCTTGAGATACTTTACTAAGAAGAATATGTTCTAGCTCCATCCAGGTAAACAAAAGATGTGATGTCTCCATCTTTTTTATGACTGCATAGTATTCCACAGTGTACATATACTACAATTTGTTAATCCATTCATGGGTAAATTCTTTAAATATTCGGCAGAATTCAGCAGTAAAGTGAGGATCCTGGGCTTTTCTTAGGGGAAGTATTTTGATTTCTAATTAAATATCTTTACTTGTTATGGGTCTCTAGATTTCCTATTTCTTCCATGGAATGAGGTGGTAAGTGTTACTTCCTTTTCTATTTTTTGGAATAGATTGAGAAGGATTGTATAAAGTCAATTTTAGAAGTTTGTGTCCTTCTATATGTGTCTTGGATATTTCATCTAAATTACTTAATTTGTTGGCATACAATCTTTATAATACTCCCTTATAAATAATTCTTTTCATTTCTGTGAAGTTGTTGGTAATGTTTCTTCTTTTACTCCTCATTTTAGTAACTTGAGTTATCCTTCTTTTTCACTTTGTCAGTTGAGTAAAGATTTGTCAATTTTGTTCATCTTCTCATAAAACGTGGTTTTACTGATTTTCCCTATTTTTTCTCTAATATCGATTTCATTTGTTTAGAGTCTAATCTTTTTTTTTTTTTTTTTTCTGTAGAGACAGAGTCTCACTTTATCACCCTTGATAGAGTGCTGTGGTGTCACACAGCTCACAGCAACCTCCAACCCCTGGGCTTAGGCGATTCTCTTGCCTCAGCTTCCCGAGAGGCGGATTACAGGTGCCCGCCACAAAGTCCGGCTTTTTTTTTTTTTTTGCAGTTTGGCCAAGGCTGGGTTTGAACCCACCACCTTAGGTATATGGGGTCGGCGCCCCACTCCATGAGCCATGGAGTGGCCCTAGAGTCTACTCTTTATTACATGCCTTATTCTGCTTGCTTTGGGTTTAGTCTGTTCTTTTTTGTATTTCCCTAAGGTTGAACAAAAATCTAAATTTAGTGACATTTAATAGCATTCTGTTGGATCCAACATATATATACACATACACATATAGAAACACACATATAAAATTCTGTTTTTATGCAGAACACAAATGATTTCACATAGTAATGAGAAAATCTCATGAATGTTATGTCAAACAGGCGGATGAAAATATCTCAGATTGTATGTGATGCCCGCACACTGTACCCCATGGTTGAACTAATGTACGCAGCTATGATTCAATAAAAAAAAAAAAATTCTGTTTCTATATCTTCAGCTTTGTTGTTGATTTCAGTAGGTTAAGTTTCTTTTTTTTTAATATTTTTCTTATTTTTCAGGGCTATAGGTCTTAGAAATGTAAAAATAAAATCAAGGGTAACCACTGGAGGGTGACCTGTCCCAGGAGGCGAAGACCTCCTGGGATAGTGACCCCATCGGAGCTCATACTGGCCTGAGGGTGCCTGGGGCAAATTCTCATGGCTCCAGCTGGTGTCACCACCCCTCAAGAGCCCCAGGTTTGCATTATAGTGGAGCGCCAGGAGATAAAATTTCTTTTGGACACTGGAGCAACCTTTTCTGTACTTCTCTCTAACTCTGGTCTTTTTTCTCCCAAATCCATAACTATACAAGGGGTGTCTGGAAAGCTGGTTACCAAATTTTTCTCCCAGCCTTTAAGCTGCAATTGGGATGACTTGCTGTTCTCTCATGCCTCCCTAATCATGCCTGAAAGTCCTGCTCCCCTTTTGGGCAGGGACATACTGACTAAAACAGGAAGTTTTCCCTCCTGGAGATCTAGTCATGATCAAAACTCTCCCCTCTAATTCACCTTCCCTAACTCCAACTTGGGAAGTCCCCTTTCCTGTTATCTTGTCTTCTTCTACAGCTGCTAAAGTTAAAGGAGTCGATTCCTGCATACATCATTCACGAGTAAAATCCTGGAACCCTCCATCTTCTACGGAGGCAGACAATGAAGACAGCCAACCACAGACCACCTACACTTGTGAGCCAAAAGAAAGTTTGAAGTTATCATTTAGGAA
>CAUYON010017252.1:0-59525 GCA_963573935.1 Arctocebus calabarensis
TTTTTTTTTTTTTTGAGACAGAGTCTCACTATGTTGCCCTCAGTAGAGTGCTATGGCATCATAGTTCACAGCAACCTCAAACTCTTGGGCTTAAGCAATTCTCTTGTCTCAGCCTCCCAAGTAGCTGGGACTACAGGCACCCACCACAATGCCTGACTATTTTTTGGTTGCAGTTGTCATTGTTGTTTGGGTGGTCCAGACTGGGTTCTACCTGGCCAGTTCTGGTGTATGCGGCTGGTGTCCTAACCACTGAGATACAGGCGCTGAGCTTCCTTTGACTTTTAATACATGCATGTCCTTATATTTGAAGTATGTCTTTTATAAACAGCATATACAGAGGGTGCACATTTTAAGAGACATTATTTATGTCTTACTTTTCAAAGTTGAATTGAAGGCTAATTATCTTGAACCATTGATTTATGTCTCTAGTGTACCTAGACACACTACACACATCCAGTTTACCAGCAATTGCACACTTTTGGGGAATGATCAATTTTACTTCCAACAAGATGTCTCAAAATGTATATATATATTTTTGGCATCCCTGGTATTTGAGTCTCATTTTGTTAATTCAGTCTAACAAACTCTTTTAACGAAAGTGAGATTACTTTTGTATAAGGCATTATTGATATAGTTAGATTAACGGTTACCCTCTTTGTATAATTTATTTGTTGTGTTTTGTTATGTTTCTTTTTATCTGTTTTTCAGCTTTCTTTGATTTTAACTGTACATTTTTTATGGTTCATTTTTCACTTTTACAGATTCTATAATCACTGAACTTAGAGCTACTATTTATTGCCTTACACAGATAAGTTACCTTTTAGATAAATTAAGAATAAGAAAAATAAAAGATTGTATTTCACTTCTGTTTATTTCTTTTTTGTTTTTCCTTTCTCTGTGTAGACCCAAGTTTCTGACTTACATCATTTTCCTTCAACCTGAGAGTTTCTTTTATATTGAATTCCCTCAATTGTCTTGGGTGGTTTTTATTTTTTCTTAACTTTTGAAAACTATTTGATTGCTGGTAGTTTTGTAAAGATTTTTTATTCCTCCAGATGTTTAAAGACTGCATTCAGTTCCATTTTCAGGTGCAAAGTTTCTGATGCAAAGTCTGCAGGAATTTTTGTTCTTTTTTCTCTGTAGGTAAAATGTCCTTTCCCAGACATCTTCAAGATTTTCTCTCTGTTTTCCATTTCCTATAGTTAATAAATGATATAGCTAGACTTCTTTTGTTTGCTTGTTTATGTTTTTATTCTAATTGTTTGATGTTCAGTATGGTTTGTGTCCATTACTTCATATTGGAAAATTCTTGGCTATTATTTCTTCAAATATCTCTTCTCTTTTCTGGCATTCCAATTTCACATATGTTACACACACACTAATATTATCCCATGGTTCTTGGATGTTCCGTTCTGCTGTTTTGTTTTTCATTTTTTTCTTTGTGCATTTCAGTTTGGTTCATTTCTTTTGACTTGTCTTCATGTTCACCAATCCCCCCTTTAGCTGTGTCAAGTCTGCACATGAGCCCAACAAAAACATTCTTCACTTCTGTCATTGATTTTCATTTCTGGCGTTTCTCTTCATCTCCCTGCAGGCATTATTCACACTGCTGTGTGTTGTCTACCTTTTCTGGTAGAGTCTTTAACATAGTGATCACAGTTGTTTAAAATTCTTCTGTCTGATAATTCTACCGTGCGAGCCCTATTTGAGTTTGGTTCTGAAGACTGCTGTGTCTGTTCCACCTTTTCTTGACTTCTGGCATGCCTTGTAATATTCTGTTGAAAGACAAACATCTGGAACAGGGCAGGAAATATTGAGGTAACTAACACTTTAATATGAGAATTTACATAAATTCGGCCAGAAGCTGAGGCACAGTGGATGTTTGGTGTAGACTAAGGCACCAGAAGCTTCTAACTCCTCTAATGTCTTTCTTTGTGCCTCTCCCCTCAGCCTTAGGGCTTCCCCACGTGCTCCTCCTTCATCAGAGTGTGCGTCTTGCAGCTGTCTTGGCTCAGTCCAGGGTTATTTTGCTGAAGGCTCCTTCACACAGCAGCAGGGCATGAGGCAGGGAGCGTCTGC
Organism: Arctocebus calabarensis; assembly: GCA_963573935.1. Taxonomy (NCBI): domain Eukaryota; kingdom Metazoa; phylum Chordata; class Mammalia; order Primates; family Lorisidae; genus Arctocebus; species Arctocebus calabarensis. The sequence goes on from CAUYON010017252.1 coordinate 2,080, forward strand.
TGACCTTCTGATGTCACAAGTATACAGTGGGTCTGATGTGCACTCCAGGAAAAGTATACCTTCAAATTAGTTCTATCTCTTCTTCAGGGGTAGAGTTTTGCCTCTAGCAAAAGTATGCCAGACAGAGACCATGCTGCTTCGGGCCTGAATGCAGAAGAAGTAATGAGATCCAGCAGACACCTCAGCAAAGAGGCTTGGGACCAAATGGAAAAATAGTTACCTGAAAATATGAATAAGCAGGGTGCTGACTTGGAAATGCATTATTTGAGCAAGTCCTAGCAGATGCATTCTGTAAATGGCCTCTTGATAAGAGAGACTGCCAAATGGGGGCTAACCAAGTGCCCAGGCGGTCAGCCTAAACTTTCGAAGTGCAGTGAGAGTATGAGGCAATAAATTATTCACCTAAGTGGCAAAGCAAATACAATAAGCTTTCCCAGCACTCTGCTTTTAGCATAACAAATGAGATGCATGTTGAACATTAGCAAATGCTTTTAAGGCTGCAGATATTTGAAGGAATATGCTAACTTAGCTTATTTTTAAAGATTCCTTAAAATATTTAATGTTATCGTTTAAACTTGCCAGTATAATGCTGTTGGCTGTGCCCACCAAAGATTCAGAAGATTCTTAGCCCTTCTGTGTTTATCAGGCAATGTACTTATACCTACCAACATGCATTTGATAGGTGTGATAGCATTTGGGAAAGAACGCTCTTTACCTTTTCTTCTTCTTCTTTTTTTTTTTTTTACTGTAGTTATGCCATGAAGTCATAAACTAGAAGGCATTTTAGGTCTCAGAAGTTTTGCTAATTTGATATATTATTTTTCAAAGTATTTAGAAAAGGCAGTTGTTCTGCCACTATTCATTTTCCTGTGAACCTAGTAACAGAAACATGCTGTGTGTATAATTTTCTTTCATCCTTAGAAATGGAGCTATGTCAGATTCTCTATTCCTACAATGGCTGCTACAATATTTCTCCTCCCTCACACTCTACTAAAGCCTTGACATCCGTGTCTTCTCACATGAATGCCTCAATCAGTTTGACAGTGGGGCCACAGCAAGGTCTCATATTCCACCTTGACAACAGGGAATACCTGCTCTTGGAACCCAATTGCCATGATGTGAGGAAGCTCAACTTAGCTCATGTGCAGAAGCTGGGTAGAAAGGCGATGGACTGGGTCCCTCTGTGGAAAGCCTGTTGAAGTCCCAGCCAACAGCCAGTGCTGATTAATATGCAAGGGGGTGAAGACATCTCCAGGTGTTTCCAGCCTTCATCTATCAAGTAACCCCCAGGCTTGGCTCTTCCTTCCTGAGATCCCAGACATCAAGGAGCAGAGATGAACCATCCTCGCTGTGCCTCCCAAGTTCCTAACCACAGAAACCATGAGCATAATAAAAAGGTTGTTTATTGTACCAAGTATGGAATGGTTTGTTTTAGAGCAATAACTGAATCATAGTCCTAAATAAAATTTTTGAGGTTTATCAGAAAACTGGGAGCAGGTGTTACATATAAAACATTTTCCCTGTAAGACCAGTAAGAATTACATAGACTGTGACTGGAAGTTAGCATAAAATAATGCAAAGTTACCTTGAAGTTGAATTTACCTCTTGTAGAGTCTCAGGGAAGCTCTGCTTGGAGGCCGGGGTTTGGAACCTCTTATTAGTTTGTGTACTTTTGGGTCATTATTTACACTCTCTGGGCCTCAGTTTCCTTGTGTGTAAAAGTTGGCAATCTGCCTTGTTTCACACAGGGTCTGGATACAGAAGGCTTAGCATCATTCTCTCTTTCAACTAGAAGATATGAACTCTCATTTAATCAAGATAGAGGCTGGGCTATGCCACATGAGGTTTGGAATAAGGTATATTCAAGTTCCCCTCTATGAGATGACCTCCCTTTTATCACAAGATTTGTAGTCTCATAAGATAATGGAAATATCATAGATAGGTTGGGGCTATAAAATTACATAGCAATAAGAATACATTTATCTGAATTATAAACATTAAAAATAAATACAATGCATGGGCAAGGCACTTGAACTCCGCATGTGTGTATGTACACTTGTGGTTATGTATGCAAATGCATGCTCCTATGTATGCCACATAAATACCCACAGCCTCGAGGATCATCTGTTAGCAGCAGCGTGAAGATGGCAGGTGGCAGGAAATGCACTCAGACTGGTCCATTTGAAAGGTGCCATGGATCCATTAAACTTCCTCTCTGATTGTGTGGCTGCCCCTTTTGGAAGCCTCAATATTCCTGCCAACTTCTCCTCCACTGTAAGGAACATGCAAAATCTCTAGAAGAAAAGCACCTTTCTGGCCAGGAAATGAATCAGCAACAGGACACTTTGAACTCAGCTCCTCCTTGTGTCCCAGCCCTTCCAGACAAAGTCCCCATGAAAGCTGGGTGTTTTGCTAGGTAAAGACAGGCCCAAGCAAGCCCCTCATCTTGTTTCTCCTGACATTTCCCAAATGCTGAGCAATAGAAAGAGACTTGATCACCACTGCACAGGGACTGGCTGCCTTCTAACGCCTTTCATAACAGAGACATTTGGTGAGAACAGATCTAACGATGATGGTGATGGCTGGACACCAGGTGGGGTGCCCCTGGGCCCTCCTCTTCAGAGGGGATGCAGTGAGGGCCATGGGAGCTTAGGCAGACATGCCACCCAGCCCGTCCATATCCTTCTGCACACCCTGCTTAGAGGATCCTTGTGCCCTAATAATGGTCAGCATCACACAAGGGCTCCACACGCACCCACAGACTAACACAGACTTTTTCACTTTTCCAGCATTAAACAACACGATGAACCAAACGAAGCCCATGGCCTCCCTCCATCCCTTCAGAAGTTTTACTTGAGAGGAGGCTTCAAAGCCTCCCCCCTCAATGGAGGCTGTAAATCTCAGTCTTCTCAGATAAGAGCATGAGGTTTTGCAGAGGCCGTAGCTGGAAGAAAATAAGTGTCTCTCTGTATTATCTAACAGTAGTTTTGTTTTTGTTTTAATTACGGAAATGAAGATGTCCTGGTCATCTGGTTATGTAGTTTGATATTTAAAATGGAAAGGAAAATAAAATAAGGTGGAGTGGAAGAGGTAAGAGAGAGAGAGAGAGAGAGAAATAAGAAACTCTTCCACAAAGAAGAAAAGGTCACTGCAGCTATTTTCACTGTGTAAAATATTCCATTAGCTTTATTATGTGGAGGACATTAGCATTATGCACGGCAGGAAGGATGGTTTTGATACAGAACATCTTTTTCCAGCTTCAAAAGATGAGAGTAAAATATAAAGGTAATAAAACTGCTGTTGGGATGATGTCTTTTTCTCCTTGGGGGCTTTGTGTCTTGGCAGAACAACAGGCTATCAGGAATATCATCTGCCTGGTCAGAAATGACCCTGACAAGAGAAGGAGAGACAGGCTGAGCCTGTGCTGCCCAGAAGCCCAGTGCTTTGACTCTCAGACATGCTCCAGGGCTGCCTCTCTGGGCCAGCCTCAGCTCAGCCTCAGCAGTCCTTGGCCAACAGAGAGCTGGGAGGGTCTGGGGTTAGCCTACCCTGCCCTCTTTGTAAATCCAGAGGACAAAAGAAACTGCCGGGGTGAGACCAAGGCACTCTGGTTCTCTGAAGATATTGAGGGGTCTCTGCCTTTCCATGGAGGGAGCTGGTTATTGCAAAGCTGGATCCCCGTGAACACAGGGCATTGTTGTGTCTCTAGGCTCATTAAATGCTCCATATCACAGATGCTGGTGCTGATGCGAATGTGACTGGGAAAGCCAGTGCAAGTTTATCCTCAAAACATATGTGTATCACTTGGGTCCCAGTCAATGGGTGGGGAGCTGGTGGAAGGTCCTGGCCTCATCCACAGCTGGCGAAAGATGGGACTGGGTCCCCATCACTGGGGAGAGATTACACCAGGCTCCAGGAAGGTGAGCACAGGGCCACCTTTGCAGGAAGTATAGCTACAGTGGCCAGGACAGAAGCCCACACCCTCAAGGTCTGTGGTCCCTATGGGTCAGCTCCTATTAGGGTAGGGCCTTTGTTCCAGCCTGCACTGGGTCCCCAACACCAGGCATCCTGTGCAGCTCAGAGGAGTCAGCTAGGAGCTGGAAACACTCCCTTCACAGTGTCAGGAGGGTATTGGCATACAAGGGGCTACATGTGGACTTTCTCTCCTCGGCTTCAGCTTGCTGCTGTCTGTGTGTGAAGGTAACGAGGCCAGCCAGCTGCCCTCCACCTGCACACCGATCTCTGTGGCTCTCATACGCAGGAGGCCTCCTCTGTGGCCTCCCCAGAGGCTGCAGCTGGTCCCCACAAATCAACTTGGCATTTTCTCCTGCTGTATCCAGAAAACCCAGTGGGCCAGGCCTTTTACTGAGGGAGGGGAAGACAAGAGGTGGTGGGCTGGGTGGGTACTTGCAGTGGTTTGTCCAGAGGGGGAGCTTGGGTTTCCTGGTGTTAAGATTCCTGAAGGCAGATCTGGGAGGATACAGGAGGTGCACCCCTGGGGAGGTCTGGGCAGAGGGCCAAGCCTGGGGATGGGTGGGGGGTAGGTGCTAGCTGGTTGGGCCAGGGGTCAGGCCTTTTTAGTGCCCTGGACCCTGTCTCAGAATAGGATTTTTATGTGTATAAAATAAAACCTGAAGCTTAAAATGGGAACCAAATATATTGGAAAACATTAGAATATAGCTCTGAAAACGTTAATAATCATAACTGAGATATATAAGTATATGGGCTACTATATTAAGGCAGTAAATAATAATTAACATTTGGGCTTGCATTTTAAAAGATAAATGTAAACAATATTTTAAGGTACCTTCAATGGCTACTGTGTGATGTGACATCTGTGGCTCTCTGGTGACAGCTTCACTGAGCTCTGTGGCTGGGTCTGCATTCACAACGGTGGGGGGGGGGGGCGGCTTCAGCTGGCCTGTCAGCCAGAAGATGGTGAAAGTAGCAGTGGTGGTGCAACTCCTCTCCTCCAAACCCGCGCTTGTCCCCTAAATTATCCTCAGGGGCCTCTTTGATGGAGAGAGGAGAGGGAGAAGGGAGGGGAGGGAGAGAGGAAGGCAGAGGGAAGGGAGGTGGAAGATGCCTGCATTCTCTGAGCTGTAGAAGGACCTTGGAGACTCAGGGAGCAGCGTGCTATGTGGGGTGAAAGATGAAGACCCAGAGGACCCTCTGTGGGTGCGCAGTGTGGGGGTCAGCTATGCACTGTGTCCCCTCTGCAAATGTGCCTATGAGGAGCTGAGGAGCGACCACCTGGAAACAAAGAGGGATCGGCTCTGGACCTGGGGGAGGTCGCATAGCCCCAGGCCCATGGGCACAGCATGGCGCCTCATGCTCCCTCGGGTGCCACAGAGGAGCCAGACATCAAGGAGAGTGGTCTCTCACACTGGGCAGGACCCAGAGCTGGAAGGGCACAGATGGTGTGGGGAGAACTGTGGGAAGGAAGAGCTAGGGTCCAAAGCCCTAGCTGACTCCAGATCTCCCAATTACCCATTAGGTGGGCAAGTCCTATTGGGAATGCCAGTTCAGGATGTCAGCCAGCAGCTCCAGCTCCTGAGAACCCAGTCTTTTGGAGCACTGGAGTAGCACTCCCTCCTTGGACTCATTTCAGATGGTAGAGTGTTAGGAGCTTTGAGAGAGGGTCAAACAGAAGAGGCCATTAGGGTGAACAAAAGCATGTGGCCCAATGATATGGGTGTAACTGTAATATTAGCAACAAAATTAAATGAATGTAATTGCAGCCGGGCATGAAAACTGCCTAATCCACCAAAGACACTGATGTCTATAAGAATTATTTATTTATTTTTTGTTTTTTTTGAGACAGAGTCTCACTGTGTTGCCCAGGGTAGAACACTGTGGCGTCACAGCTCACAGCAACCTCAAACTCTTGGGCTTAAGTGATTCTCTTGCCTTAGCCTCCCAAGGAGCTGGGACTGCAGGCGCCTGCCACAATGCCTGGCTATGTTTTGGTTGCAGTTGTCATTGTTGTTTGGCAGGCCCAGGCTGGATTCGAACCCGCCAGCTCTGGTGTATGTGGCTGGCGCCCTAAGCTACAGGTGCCAAGCCTCTCTGTAAGAATTTTGATACACATGTACAAATCAGTTGTTAACTTCAACTATTAGCTTCACTTACTAAACAGGCCACCGAAAGAACGCCTTTGAGTGTAAACTAGTTAACTGCAAGGCAATAGAAGCGCTTAGAAGCAGCTGAATTTAAAATATTTGACAACAGAGATGTTTGTGAACTTTTACCCACACTAGGTCCAAATTATATTCATCCCCTAACTCCTCAATTACAATAATTTATGCATAATAAATATTCTAAATATACTCTGAGCATTTAAATAGCTGGAGCAGGCCTTCTCCTTGACAACAATATGTTGATGATTAGTACTTTAATCATATTTGTCTCCTCTGAGTGGGGGCTTAGCTCCTTCCTCCCACGTAAATGACTCTATCTCTGTTTTTTTTTAATTTTTTTAAGTGATTATGTTTTCCTAGTCCCAATTTCTAAGGCCTAATTGAATAGACTGCTTAGATCACTCCAGAATCTTAAATTAGCAACTTTGGATTAGTTCCTCTTAGATTTTCTTTTTTTTCATGCAGGAATGGAAAGTTTTGGGATAGTTCTGTGATGAGTCAGGTCTCTGTACCATTGTGTTTCCTCTCTACTCTTCACACCAACCAACCAAATAAACAGGTGTACTTATATTATATTTCTTCCCAAGCCAGGAGCATGGAAATGCACAAAAATGTGTATGGACATCTGAAAGTGACACACACTCACTGAGCCTGCACTGGCTCCCGGACCCGCCCGCTGCCTCTGCTCCTCCCCATTCAACTTCCCCCAAAGCCCCATGTTTCTATCCTATCCCAAGATGTGAAGAGTTCAGACTGCAGAACCCTGAGTCCAAGCTCCAGCTCTATTTTCCATCGTTTACATACTGTCTTTTGGTGTCAGAGTTTAGATTGGAGGAATTCCCTGAGGTACCCTGTGACCACACAGAGACACCTGTCCAGGGACTGTAGGGGTGCAGTCATCAGTCTAGAGGGGCTCTGGGAAGATGCCACAGAAGCTGGCTCTGCACGGGCAAGTGTGAGTTCACAGCAGGGCCAGGAGGGCAAGTGTGAAGGCAGAGCCTCTATGGAAGCCCTGAGGCAGGGAGGAGGGCTCTGGAAGCAGTGCTGGGCACCTGCTTTGCAGCACGCTAGTCATGTCCAGGGCATATTTAGGGATAGGCAAGGTGCGATGGGCAAGGGACTGAGTTTCCTCTTCTGGAAAGCATTCTTCCCCAGCTCATCTCATATGAAGGTTGTAAAACACTCAACCTGGTGCCCAGCACATGGACGTGACCAGGAGACCAGGGGCTGTGGCTAAGGTTGACATGTGGAGATGTGTTCCACTGCTAGGTTGGATACCCTCAGGTGACACATACGTCCCTGCCCTGAGTGGCCAGCAGAGATGTGTCAGGATCAGGAGATCTCTCCAGATCTGAGTTCTTGACTCCGACAATCATCTGTTTATGGACTACCAATAGCTACACCCCTTCATACTGGCATTTTGATGATGAAGAATGACTATAATTCTTTGCTGGGAGTGAAGGGGAACATTTCTGACTTAAGATATATTTAGAAACTTACCTAGGGTTGACTCTGCTTTTTCTAAGCCTTTTATCCTAGCTTTTGAATTCTATTGAGTTACTGAGAAATAAAATTAATCCTTTTGCAGGTTAATGAAAGGCTATGCCAAGATCTGTTTTGATCCTGCTGCCAAAAGCCATTTGGTAGTTTTATGGCTTGTGACACGCATTCTCTGAAGAGTGTGCATGTTTCTCTCCTCTCCTGTTTTCCAGGACCTTTGTGTTAGCAGGGTGGTCACAGTGTCCCAAGTACACGTGGGAGGAGGGAGCACCTGACTGCTGTCCTGTCCAAATATCACAGACATCCCCTTCTCATACCCTTCCACTGGGCCAGATTGTTCCTATCTAAGGAAAAAAATATTTGGGGAAAGAGCCACTCTCAGGTGCAATACGCAGAGTCACTCTATGGCCTCCATGTGCCTAAAGCAGTCAGGAAGATTTATATTAAGAGTTCCTTTCTCATCAAAGGCTCTTATGCAAAGCATGAAGGTGGGTCAAATTATGTGCATTAAACCAACAGAATTTGATAGATAAACTAATGCCATTTCATCTATAGGAATTCACTGGGGCAATATTTTTCTTGCTATCACCTTTAAGTGCTTATGTCACTCTCAGCACATCATGCAATGTAATTATACAGGCCAAGAGCTCTCTCATTAAGATTGCAATTATAAGACAGCAGGTCTGGCCTGGGATTCCTCCTCTATTTTATTTTAGGACACTAAAACTACAAGGTTACCCTACCCTGGGGATCACGTGTGACATGGACAGCGAGAGAAGTCTGGCCTGATTGCCCGTAATTCCTGAGCTCAGAGATGGTCCCATACACAGCTGAGATTGTTGCTGTGGGATGAAACAGAGCAGAGGAGCCACTTGAAGGGACCCACCATGTGAGGCATGGGGAACTGGACCTCAGAGGAAGCCCTGGGAGAGAGCGGCCCCACCAATTCTGATGCCTGAAGTGGCAGCGTGTGGGGAAGAGAGTCTCCAGAACAGTGAAGGAAAGGACCTCTGGATCGGCGTCAGCCCCAGACCATGGGAGCTGAGAGGGGCAAGGACATGCTAGGGCACAGATGACAGAGAAGTGGGGGGGTCATCAGCATGGCCACACCCAACCCTGTGAGCAGGTTGGTCTGGCTGTGGGCAGGTGGGAGGGGCTGCTGGAGGCAGAGCCCTGAGTCCAAGCTCCAGGACCCTCAGTCCCACAGCCCAGAAGTTGCTCTCGAGCCTGTGTGCCAGCACCTGAGAGTAGAGCAGTGACCACGGCAGCCATGGGGGAGCGAGGGTGTGGGAGATCCGCAACCTGGACACCAGATGGGGAGCCCTGGGCATCAGGGCAGCAGCCTGGAGCCTTGTATGTGGACAATAGGTAGTTCTAGCCTCAGAAATAGTGGACACATTTGGAGGCAGCTCTTGGGATATGCTGCAGATCACAAGGTTCAGGTTCGGCAGCAGATTTTAGAGAATGCCCCAGGATTCGGACAACAGAAAATGCCCCTCTGACTAAGGAGACGAGGTGCCGGCCCCACCATTTCTGTAAATGCAGTAACCGAAAGGACCTTCCATGAGGACACATGCTTTCTCCAGAAGGCAGAGGAGCGAAAGTGGTTTAGCTTCGACTATGGATGCATCTTTCCCTCCCTGGGAAGGACAGTGCAGGACAAAGTGGTCCTGCAAGCCTGTGCAGAGGCCCAGAGGCTGGCCAAGCTTAGCTGGTTCCTGAGGGTACCCCTCCTTCCAGGCACATCAGCTAATGGGGTCTCAGTTGACTTGGGGAAATGCTGTTCGTCAGGACTTCAGAGCCTGCACAACAAACCAAGACCTGCTGTGAGTGCTGATGCAAGATACCTCCTCAGTTACCTAACAACCAGCTTAAGGACCCAAGCAATCAGGTGATGATGCATCTGAGCTATTTCTGCGGATAGTGGATGGCATGTGACTCAGGAGCCTGCTGTGGAGACAGAGGGGTGTCACATTCGGAAGGGCTGATCAGTGCTCCTTTGTGTGTCAAACTACCCATACAGACACGCTCCCGGGAGCCCATGGTGGGTGAGCCTGAATCCTCACCTGGATACAGGTGGCTCTGGAATGAAATTTGTCATAAGATCCACTTCAGTTTTCGGACTCTGCATGGCATTTCCAAATACAAAATGCAAAGCACTTTATACACCTATAATGGCCTGGCCCAAATTACACAAAATTATCACAGAAATGCAGAGGATTATTTTAAAACTGAGCTTAGGGATCTCAAGATACCCCATCTCTCCACTCACCAGTGTGGGTTGAAGATTAATGGGGTGAGTACCGTGATACCTACATTTCCAATGGCATGTAGGATCCCCGAGATGACTGCAAAGCACAGCCTATCTGTTCTCAGAATTCCCTGTGCCTGCGAGCCATCCTGGGGTGACCCGGCAGCTCCTGTGGCCTTTCTGATGACCAAGAGACTGATGGAGGCCCTGTCTGGTGGTGGTGGGCTGTGGGTGGTATGGGAGGGGGCGGTAACCTTGTGGGTGGCAGGAAGGTTTGGGTGGGTAATGGTAGAATGAGGTTGATGGGAAAGTTTTGGGGTACCAGCTTGTCTGAAAATTGCATAATCGGCTTGGGTGCAATGGGCTCCTGAGAGGTGAAAGTGTCTGCATGAAGGCTGGCTCTTGCAGTGTGAACTTCAGTGGCCCAAACCATGGAGCTTTCTGGAGAGCCACAGCTGTGTCCAAGGCCTAGAGAGGTCACTGCTCCCAGGAAAAGCTGGATTCTGCTCGAAAACTACTTTTCCTATCAGCTACGCCCAGTGTGGGCCTGCCTCTAAAGCCACCTCTCTGTGATGCACACTGTGGGGTTGCCAAGTCCCCTGAATGATCTACAGTCACACCGCCACCCAATTCACCTCTGGATTGTGAGGTATATGTCCCTATAGCTTCTTCTGTGGGTGCATAGCCATGTCCAGGACTCGCTGTCTCCTGCCCTGTGTGTATTTGAACCTTGCTGCAATGCAAAGCTTAGACGAAAGAAGATACAGACCAATGCTAGCAAATTCTGCAGCTGGGAGTCTAGACCCTTCACTTTATACCATACCCAGTCTAGATGACTTAAAAAGAACATGTACATACACTGTCCATGTCAAAGCACAAGTTCAAGGTAGTTTTTGTGTGTCTGGACTCATATGTGACTTTCAAAGTGGCCCCAAATGCTGAAGCTAAGAAAGAGACCAAGAAAAGAAGGACGTTGCCAAGAGCAGCCACCTCCAGAGTGGTGAGAACTGTCCTCTTGTGGTGACATTTCTTGCAGCAGAGTTGCAGGGGACAATCTCATAAGCAACTTTAAAGTGCACACATGCAGATGGTTGAGGGGTCAGGAACCCCAAGGAGGTCTCAGACAGTGAGAAAGACCTGGCTGTCTCCCATTGATGTCAAGATCAAAATATCAGAGATGGACCTAAAATAGCCCTAGATTCCCACGAGAATCTGTAATGTGCTGATCAACCAATCACTCGTGAATCTGCCACCACCCTTCTCGAACATGTGTGTTTGGCTTGCACCAATATATGCTTGAAATCACATGAAATCACTGTCCTCCACACCATAAAACAGGACTTTATGCTGTTTTTCTGAACACTATTTAGTCTTAGCTTTAATTTGAAGATCCTGGAATTGGGGAAGAGAACAAGGCACAAATCGATGGTATCACTCACATGTACCCCCCCACCTGCACGGCTTCTCAGCCCCCATCTTTTTCAATAGCCCTCTGGTGGTCTGAGAAGGACTTAGTGCCTCATGTGTGGCTGAAAGCTTTTCCTCATCAGAAAAAGTAGCTTCTACCACCTTTTAATTCTTGCCTCATTCTTGGGGTCAGCATGTATAATTTCTCACACTTTTCCTTTTCCTTCCAGTTATGTAGTGTCTTCCCGTGTGCACATGTTCCTTCGTCCTGTGTGCAGAAGACCCAGAGGGAGGCCCACAGTTCCAGCAGTAGGCAAAGTGCTTTCTCAACACCTTATTTAGATATGCAGATATCTTGTTTCATAAAGGAACTCATCCTGAAAACTATTTATAGTAGACTGTTGTAGAAACCTATATTCTAAATATCCTTAAAGTAAATTTGCAGGGCATATTACATTCAGGTATCTGAGACACAAATAACTGCTTTTGATTTATCCATCATAAATATTTGCATTAAAAAATCATTAGATTGTCTTCAAATGGGGTACAGTTGAAAAACCCTACAAAACAAACAGAAGGTCATCAACTATGGCCAGTCCGAGGGCCCCGTGTGGCTCCCATGTCCCCGTGGCAGGCAGATATGGCCCACAGCCACTCCTCTTTCCTAGGGAGGGAAAGTCACAGGCAGGCAGCAGGGGGAGGGACGTCAGTCATCAGCCAAGACTGTGTCCAGCCCCAGCGTCCACTCCAGCAGGCCAGGGGAGTCCAGGCTTCGAGGACTGACCCTGGGCATGAAGCACAGTGGGCCATGCAGCTCAACCGAGCTCTCTACAGCCCACACAAGATGAAGTTTCAGAGGGAATTTCTACCAGGCAATTGATGGCAAAGGAACAAGCCCAAATGAAGGGACAGAGCTACATTTGCAGAACATGGGACTCTAGCAAACTCCACATTTCAGACTCCCTACTGACTGGTACCTCAACTACCCAGAGGAACTACACAGTAAAGGGCTGCAGACACTCCTTCAGGGACCTGGCTCCCCTGCCAGCCTGTCTGCTTTCTACTTCAGGACCAGGGTGCTCATCGGTTCCTGTGTCTGACACATGTGTGTGTGTGCACCCTGCAGCCGAACCACACCTTTTCACTTTCCAGCCCTGAGCCCTCCACTGTCCCCCATGTATCCCCAGAAATGGGGTTCCTGGGACAACTCAGGGTGTCCATTGGGATGCTCTCTCTCGATCACTATTTCTGTAAAACCTTTAGTGAAGATTAAATAGGCTACAGAATGTCCCCTAAATCTATTCCAATTAGCATCCAGATAGACATTTTTAATTCATTTTAAGTTTGCTCTCTTTTTACTTTTAAACCATTTGCTAATTTATAATAACTCCAATATTCAATAATATAACAACATAAGGCTTTACTTTAAAATGGATTGCATGCTTTCAGTATTAAAATATAGCACAAGGTTAACAAACCTAAGATTTTATGATAAAAATGCATTCTGGGGTAATTATCTGCTACATATCTATCAGATTCAGTGAAATAAAGTTTCCTAGAGAAACTTAGCAAGATGGGTCAGTCCTGAGACCACTCCTATGTCAGGGATATCCCACTGACCACATCATCACAGTCACATCTTGACTCAGGAAAGTGGAACCCTGAGACTTAGAGGTCAAAGGTGAAAAATGAAAGATTATTCTGAGACTTGAGACAAAAGGAAAACAGGATCCAGGCTCTGTGTGAGCAATAGCGGCCTTTATTACACCCTAGTGAAGTGAGCTGAGTTAGAGAAAGAAATCAGCACGTGGATAAAGATGGACAAGGGTTTTAAAGGTCAGAAGGGTGGGGGCTGGGACATTCCCTTTCCTGGGTGGTACACCTCTCAGAAGGGTGGAGGTTGGTCCATTCACCTTTCCTAGGAGGGACATCCATCTGGAGGGTAGTGGGTTGACTTATTTAGGTGGGTCTGCCCTATTTGGGTGGGGTTCCTACAGTTGACTCTATCAGAGACAGGCTCTCGGCTGCTGGAGAGGCTGTGCCAGAGACACCTGTCTTCTGGCTGTGCCAGAGACACCCACCTGATCAAGCTGGGTATTCCTGGCTGAGTGTGCATCCTGGGCTCTGGCCAGGCTGGACTTAACATTCACAGGAATGGCCACAGACAGTGACAAGAAGCCAGGGGCCACCGCATAAAACCAGGAGCTCCTGGCACTGCACCGCCAAAGTGCCATAGAACCTGTGAGGGCCTCAGTCTTGAAAGAGATGCAAATGAAACAAGTAAACAATTTGCCCTCAGAGTCACACTGTACTCCAAAAGCCTCAGTTGCATTATTTAAATAAAAATGATCTCTCATTGGAAATGTAATTGGAGATGAGTCATAAGTCTGGAGGGGAGAATGTACAATTTAATACAGTGTGATTTCAACCCCAGATTCCCAATGCTGCAGACAATGGGTGGACTCTGCCCTTGGACAAGGGATGTGTGTGTTTTATGTACTATGGACAAGGGATCACTATGGACAAATGATCACAACATCAAGACACTAATTACTGCGCTAATGCATCACCTATAACTGAAAAAATAATCCATCCAATACACTGCAGGGAACAAAGCAGCCGTGATACATCTGTTCATTTACACACCAAAACAAGTCGAAATCAGTAACTAACTGTGGCATGAATTCTAGAGGAAAAAAAGATAAGAACTCTGATTTGTCTTGGCTGCACTAGATCATTAATATTTATACAGAATTGTTTAAACCAAAAGTTGCAGAACAGCTCTCAGGCGCTACAATCAGCATATTAAGGGTGGTAGGGAGGCGAGATGGAGACGCGGGAGGGAGGGAGAGCAGGAAAGATGCCGCCAGATGAGCACTGTGCTGCCCTCTCAGGCTTTTACCTGTGTTTCCTGATACCAGGTAAAATACACCTGCATGGTACCCTGGGGCCACCCCTCTAGCTGTAGCTTCCGGTCTGCATGTCTGGCTGGGGTCTTGCAGTCCATCCTATAACCTTAGTTTATATAGACTTGCTCCAAGTCTTCCCTACAGTACATCTGCCCCTTGGTAGCATTTCCCTTTCTGTGTGACATCATTTTCCAGGATTTTCTCCACAGCTTCAACACAGGTTTCATGTCCTTGGTTAGATGACCTCCAGCCCCCTACTCATTACCTTGGATGAACTGGGATACCCAAGAGAAAGTTGGATCTTGTGCTAATTCTGAATCTGCCAGTGTCTAACAGATACATTTACGGAGTGGGATTCGATTTACTATAAATCTGGGGACATTCAAAATAATGAACATGAAGCCAACAGAGGGAGGTTATGGGTGCACAGAACACGGTCTCTGACACTGGTTGAAGGGTAGGACAACAGAAGAAGGTGGTGCACAAAGCACGGGCTCTGACACCAGTCAAAAGTTAGGAACACCATGACCCCAAGTGCAGGCTACACGGGTTCCAGGTTTACAGGATGTGCATGTTCTAAGTACCCCACTGACAAAAAAAATGACAATTTCAAAAGTCTGTCTCATGATGAGGTTTAAAAAGGAGAACATGGCTAGTTTTGGTGAGATAAGTTGTTAGAAATGCGGGCAGGTGACAGTTTCTGAAAAGACTCAGAGCATACAGCTGCAGACATGTGTAAGTCCCAGGTCAATTATCATTTCAGGCAGAAGTTTTGCGTAACTGCACCCCTGGTCGCGGGTGATGAGGGGGTGAAGGGTCCCGGGTCTTCCTCCAGGTGTTCCTACCCTTTCTCTGTCCAGTGAGCCTAAGGGCATGCAGCACCCTTCTCAGTGGCCCCACAGGGTCCAAAGGATGTGTCTGCTCATTTCCATGTGAAAAAGATGCTCCTAAGGAGAACTCGATTTTAGGGCATACTGTCTCTGTGCACTGCTTTCTGACTGCTCTTCTTGGTATTCTGCTTTCAATGTTCTCTCTGGCTTCAAATGCTCTGTAGCGGCCAGACCTAGTTCACACTCAGGGCTCTCTGCCTTCCATGCCCACCACTTCCCTCGCTGCAGACAGTTTAAATCCTGTGATTTACTACCTCTGAGGCAATGTCCTGTGCAGGGCACTTCTGTCTTCATCGTTTCTACCTAGGATGCAGGAATAAGCCAGAAAAGCCAGGGAATTAGTATTTCCTGTGAGCAGCCCTCACCTGGGACTGACAGCAGCATCCTCCCACTCATGGGAAGAGCCCGGAGGCCTGAGGCTGAGTCCGCCTCCCAGAGGCCCCAGGGTCGGGAATAGTTGCTCACGGCCCTGCAGAAGGCATGTGCTCAGAGCACTTGGTGCCGCATCTGAGCTTAGCCACGGTCAACCCCTCCCCACTCTGGACCCTCTTTGGTGATATTGGATTTATTTCATCTTTATGGATTGACCACGCAGAACGCAGGTATGCAGATCTGGGCAGCAGACAAAACGCAACCCCCTTTACTGAGCACCTGCAACGGCCAGATTCCAGATTCTGTGCTGGGTAGTTCTTTACTGCATTTAAATAGTGATTATTTCTTCCTCTGCATTTGAATGAGGTGTTTGAAGGTTTGTCCCATCTCACATGCCCCCTTAGCCTCAGTGGTATAGGACTGGCAGCACACACAGTGCAAAGAGCCCTTCCAAGCTGCAGGAAGCACCAGGAGAAATGAACTCAAGTAAAAGATAATCTAAATCTCTCAACCAAGCTTCCAAATTTCTAATTAAAAAATATTTCTTCTATAAAGTAAATATATTTTCTATAAACAATTAAGGAACAGAGAAATGTAGATTTTGACTTCTGATATTGTCAGACTTATAACCTTTGTGTAGAAGACAGCTAAAACACTTTAAAGAAATGTTAAAGAATATTTTAATAAGCATCAAAGACATAAGAAGATGAAGAATTATCAGGCTAAGACCAGGAAAAGGATAAGATTCCAGAAGGGTAAAAAAGCCACATGGTGCCTGGTGATGTTTGCTTATCACATAAGGTGCCTGAGAGGGTGTGTTCTGGTTACTTTGTGGGGCAGTTGGAATCCAGTCTGGGGCTCAGAGCACATCAAAGAGGGAGGTTCTGGTAAATCAGACCTTGCCATAGTGTGGAACATTAAAGAGAGAAACCATAGCAGAAAAAGTGAAACACAAGTAGCTAGCCCTCTCACAGATCATGGCCTGGCTTCACACCCATTGAAAACGACTGCAAACTAAGGAGTTCCTAAAATTTTTGTGCCTCATGCTCTGGAAAAAACAAAGAAAGAGCTTATCTGAAGGACGGTGGCATCATCTTAATTTTCAAAACATTACTAAGAATACTATTTCAAAAGTAGTGACCAGCATACAATTAATAACACTCTAAGAAACTGTACCATGAGTGTTTATTGTGATTAACCTGCAGAGACTACAGAGCATTTCTATGCTTTCTATATTCAAGGAAATAAAACAAAGCTTGGAAATCTTGGTAGGTAACTGGAACATACAAATGGCGTTATAGTAGATCTGAAAAAGAAGAGATGTGGACACTCCAAACTGGTAAATGGACAGAAAACAACATTGTAACTCAGTGGATGTGTTTGGCTGAGTTGAGAGGCAGCCAGAGAAGAAACTGTAAACCATAATTCCACACTGAGTGAACACACCTGCAAGGATAAAAGTGACAAAGGCCATTTCCAGTAATAGAAAATTCAATATCTTTTAAAGGAAGACATATAAAAGAAATTATATGACTAATTCTTCCAAATAAAATATTGTAATGTAATTTTGGAAAGCAAAAAACTGACCATTTTGGAAGGACAAATGGGGAAGAACTGATACATAATTAGTAAAAAGTAATGCTTTCATGGAAAAAATAGCAAGCCCAAACCAAGCAGTATTAAAATGAAAAGAAAACATGACCATGAGTGAGATGGTACCAGGATCTGCAGGAACCACACATGGGCACCCACTGGGGATCTCTTGATGCTGCTGGGTTTCCTTACAACTTCACCCCTGTAGGCCACAACCCTGCAGTGTGATCCTGGGTAAGTTAAACTACCTTGCTGGGCATTGTGCCAGGCCTGAGGATGAGATAAAATCGACTGGAAACTTGCTCTGAAACAGTGGCTCTAGGTGTTTCCGAAGGATTTAAAAGCAACGCAGACCCTGATTTGTACAGACCTGGATTGAAATTTGTAAAATTTATCATCTGTGAAATGGTGATAATACCAGTACCAATTTCACAGGGCTGCTGTGGAAATTAGGTGTAATTGTGCATACAGAACACTCTGCACCCTGCTGCGCTTGTCCTCACGGCAATGCCGTTACTGCCATTCCACTTTCCCAGACACGTGAAGGTGAGCCCTTCACTCCACACCCCTGTGTGGCTGCAGTCCTGGGCTTGGCAGGATCCTCTCCATAGGAGCCAGAGTGGTCTTGCTGCCCAAGCCGAGCAGAACCCTGCTGCTCTCAAAGCAGGGCTGTCTACTGGGCACTGCCCTCTCCAAATTTGGGCTCCAAATTTGGCTACCACAGGCTACATTCTGAACAAGGGCTTGATG
Organism: Arctocebus calabarensis; assembly: GCA_963573935.1. Classification (NCBI taxonomy): domain Eukaryota; kingdom Metazoa; phylum Chordata; class Mammalia; order Primates; family Lorisidae; genus Arctocebus; species Arctocebus calabarensis. The sequence continues at coordinate 19,892 of CAUYON010017252.1, forward strand.
TCAGCTCATCACTGAACCCAAAGGTACTGGTATCTGGTGCAAGGTCTGGTACGGACCAGAACACATCTTTTGTGTTGTGGTTTTGATCCTCCTGAATGCTAGGAAGAGGCGCAGTCATCCACATGTCAGATGAGGGCTGTGGGCTATGGAGCTGCCCTTGCTTTGTCAGCACCTTTGCTTCTGGGGCAGAGATGTCACACTTGTCCCTGTGATGGGTGTCCCTCTGTCCCACCATCTTCCCAGCTCATGACCACCTTTACTCTGTCCTGGCCCCTCCAATGACCAGCTCTTGGCAGGCCACATCAAAGCACCACTGGGTCTCTGGCTCTCCCACCTCCTCCCTCCCACCCCCAAGCCCAGGGCCCTCTGAACGTCAGACCGCCATGCCAAAGGGAAAGGGTGGACTGGGAGTTTGGACTTGTGGAGTGAAAATATCTGTTCAATTTTATGCCTGGCTAGGTGGTGTCTAGGTTCACAAAAGGGACGTCCCTGGAGAAAGAGACCTGGAGTTTAGCGGCTCTCTCCAGTGAGGTAAAATGAGAGATCTTTTGTTTCCTGCTTGTTTGCAAATAGCCTGTGATGGGCCTCCTGCTTGGGGGAAGTGTCTCCTGTCTTATAGTCAATAGGCTTTGTACCTGAAATTTGTTGTCTTGAATGCTCATCCTTGGAGTTACAGCTTGCCAAATTTCTTTCTTGGCTCAACTCCCTGTGTTTGGTTTCATAGAGTCTGATTATGACCAGTTTTTCTTCCTCTGTTCAGGAGCCATGCTGAGGGTTGCTACCAGTTGGCCATCTTCCCAGAATTCCTCACAGGCAGGTTTCTGGCTCCCAGAGACTCTGATTAGAGCAGGTCTGCTGTGGGCCGGACAACGCACATTTCTAGTGTGTGTCCAAGGACCCTGGCCCACCTAGTCAAGGACCACACCCCACAAGGGGTGAGTGGCTTGAATGTGGTATCTGGTACAAGAAGTGTTTGGCAAATGTCCCCCAATTTGCTGACATTGTGACTAGCAAGTGTTGCCTCTACTCACTCAATACCTCTTTAGGGTCAGTGAAATCTGTTGGAGGAAAGCACAGCAAGTCTCCTTCCAGGAGTCCATCTGTCTCTGGACCCACATGCATGACCACTCAGGTTCTCTGCAGTGCATGGCCAGAGTCCCCTCCTCTCAGTGAACCTCCTGGATACCCCATGGCAGCATGTCCCTGAGCTCTATGGGCCCCATGCTCCTGGAATCATGCCAATACCATTCTATGGATCAGCAAACTGAGGGATAGAGAAGCTGCCTGCTGAACAGGAACCAACCAGAGAGGGTTAGCAAATGGATCCAGGATCATGATGCTGTGAACACCATTCATCCCTCTCACTGCTGCCTGGTGTAGCCATGCCACCATCATTTGTTTTGTTGGGTTTTTCTATAATGACCTCACATGAGGTCACATGCGGCCTCCTTAGCCTCAACTGAGATGTTTTTTTGACAATGAGCAGATAAAGTCCGCAGGTGAGTGATGACACTTCAATGTGTGATCTATGGTAACAGGGAAAAAAAACCCAAAGTCACACTTCAATGTGGAAGATGTCCTTGTAAATAGCATGGGGGAGTCTTGGCTTCCTTGGCATGCTCCATATCCTTCTGAGTCACCTCCCAGCCCCAGCCACTCCGGACCCCGCCACAGCCTGCAGGTCCTCCAGGGAGAGCTCCCCACTCCCTACTCCCGAGCCCCAGTAAAAGCTCCTAGCTGGATGCACCTAGGAAAGCCCTGGTTCAGTTTAGCATGAGAACTAACAGTGTGTGTCTGTTGCAGTCTCCTCTCTCCTTCCTGGGCAGCTGCCTGCTCTGGTGACCTGCAGGAGAATGGCCTGCAGTGTGGGCTGTAAACAGAAGCCATGGCAGTCTCAGGGCAGCTGGGGTGCCATGGGCCGGCAGTTTGTCCCCCAATCTGCAGCAGGGACCCAGCACTGCTGCCGCTGCACACTGGAAGGGAGACTGCCAATTTGGATTTAGAAAGGATGTGGATGCAGGTCTGCGAAGGAGACTCTGCTCCACAGATTATCTTAATAGAAATGTCAGCACCTCTTCTCTGAGTGGTTCCACGCAAGGCAAATCTATTCTCAAAGCACCAGGGAAAGGGAGACACAGCCCTGGAGCCCCTGTCTTAGAATGACAGTGAAGATAATCTCTACACTCCACAAAAATGTTAGAGCTTCACCTCCAAAAAATGTGATCAGAAGCCTCTACAGAAACTGCACTTCACATTTGCTGCAAAACAAATAATAAAAATCCCCTTTACCATCTAAGGCATTAAATATTACAAGTCATCAGGCCAAGTCTAAGAGACAGACTCTTACTGTAAGAGGAATAAAATTACTTTATGAGAAAAAGATTCTAAGCACCAGTCTCTGCAACTGGAGCCCTGATTTGGTGTAATTACAATCTTTGGACATGATGCATGTTTTCAGCACCCTGTACCCCACCAACTTGTTCAGTTATGCACACTGTCATCTCTGAGGACAGGCAGAGCCTCAGCCAGTGGAATCCAGGATAAAAATATCAGTCTTGCTCTAAAATTCAAAATATAGCTCCAGTGTTGAAAGTGTTCCCTGGCCAGGGTAAGAAGAGCTTCTTTCAGTGGCTGGGCCCAAGGTAGGCAAGGTGGCCCCATCCTTCCATAGATAGGGATGATGCAGGGGTGGGGTACAGGAGAGGGGCTTTCAGGCTACATTTGACATCCCTGTTCAGCTCCTGGGAGAGCCTGTGGTGCCCACGCGGTGGGAAGACCAGCTCTCTGCCCCATCATCTCCTCCCTTTCTCAGCAAGGCTGCTCCGGCCCACTTGCAGCACCAGGGTATAGTTAATGGGCTGGTGGGCATTGTGGGTGGTCTGCCACACCCTTCGCTCCAGGCTCTGTGTGTCATAGTCCATGGCACACACTGCCTGCACAGCCTTGGCCCAGGGCCCACTTCCCCAAGCTCTGCATCTGGCCACAATTGCCAGGCCCTGCCAGACCCAGCACTTGTACCACCAAGGAAAGGGGTCAAATTCACAAAAGAGAAGCTCAGACAGATCTTGGAGGCCAAAACTGGGCCTGGGATGGCTGCTTGGCCCAGCCCAGTGGAGGGTTTCCCCATCACGTCTGTCTCCTGTCTTCCATAACCACACCAAAGTGCAGGGCAGAACAGGACCCCACCTGCCCTCCCACCAGGGTTCCTTGGCCTCTCAGGTCCCTGCTGAGGGGCACTTGCCCCTGGGAGGGCCACAGCTAGCCCATCTCCCTCTTGGATTGTCGGGAAGGGGGCCAGTCACCACAAAGTTGTGTGGGTAGGATGCAGAAAATCACGTAAGGGTGGGTTGGGGTCTCCCAATCACTACAGACACCAGCAAGAATCAACAGCAGGGCTGATCCAGACAAAGGACCTGCCAAGGTAGCTGTTTGCAGTCACCTTTGTGTGTCCTGAGGGCCTTCAGCATGCCCAAGAATGCCTCACAGGCACTGCGCCACATTCACCCTGTGCCCAGGGCAGAGCTGCCCTGTTCTGTGGCCTGGATGAGGGGTGGGTGTGGTGATGTTACAATCTCATGCTTTCTCAGTTGGCAAGTACCAATGTTTCCCTTTGATTAACAAGCATAGGAATGTAGCTGATTTCTGAAAGAATGCTCTTTATTTGGTAGAGAAGAGTCTTTCAAATCTTTTCAAAGCCTGGGTTCCATAAGGGGCCAACCAATAGCATGCTTTGTAATGAAGAAAAGCTGCACTCGAAGTCTTTAGAAGTGTCAAGCTGGGGAGGGAAGGCGTGTGCCACACGGAGGGTGCTAGCAGCAGCCTTCACCTGGGACGTACACGGGCACTGCTGTGGACAGAGTCTGTGTGACAGGAGTGAGCCTCTGACAAGGAAAACCAGGCCTCCCCTCTCCTCTTCCAGCAAATGCCACATCTTGATCTGGGCACACTGCTCCTAGCATGGCCCCACTGGTCTGGCCTGAGGGCCTGAGTGATGGTCACCGCCTCTCCCTGGATGAGTGGATGACGGCCCTTGTCAGACCCATTCTTGAGCTCAGTCCAACCCCTGCAAGGGCAGGGGTATGTCTGAGATGAGGCAGCCTGAGTGGCCCCACCTGGCCCCCAGGGCGCTCCCAACACTCCAGGCCTGACCTTCCAACAGTCACCTGCATTGCATCCCTTCTTCCCCTGTCCTCCCAAGCAGGAGCTCACCAGGCTCTTTGGCCTGTCCACTCCCTGGGCTGGATGTGCTCTCACCAAGACTGACACTACCCACCAGAGGCCTTACCTCATGGGACAGGTAGAAGGCGGCGATGCCCAGAGGCCAGAAGCAGCAGAGCATGGAGAAGACGCTGAGGCCCAGGTGATCCCGAGGTGGCATCATGAGGAAGTTGTCCTCACTCTCAGTGTCACTGGAGTAGTCGCTCTGCAGGAGGGAAGCGGGTGGGGCAGGAGAGAAGAGAAGGTTAATATGGGGTTGCTCTGGGGCCTGGCAGGGGCAGGCCCTCTGTGGTGGCGGCTGTGGCCATGTGACTGTCATCACTGCAAGTACACAGCTTCATGGAAAGGGTTTCCTCAAGGCAAGCTTACCAAAGGCAAAAAGAAAAAAAGATCCTGTGTACAGGGCTCTTGAGTCGTCCAAGAGCAGAGAAAGCCCAGCAGGAACTAGTTATTTCTAAGCTCTGGGGGGATGGGTGCCTAGATGGCAGAGATAAAGGAAACCAGCAGAGTTTCCTTTACACCCCATGTGGCCCTCACTTTTTATCCTAAGACTCCCCACTGGTTTACGGGACAGGGTGGGTGGAGGACACTGTCCCCTTTGCCTCCTGTCCAGACACCCTCTGTCTCTGGCCTGATAGCTGTTTATTCTTCTGCCGTACGGTCTAGTCACAAGGTGGAGCTTGTGGGGCTGACCAAGGAACCTTGGATGGAGGAGGGTATGTGAGGCAGGGAACCAACTCAGGTGGCTCCAGTCACCCCCCACTCCCAGGAGCACTCGTTTCCCCAGGACACTGCATGGCTGGGTCCCAAGTGCTGGGCTGCCCAGTGTAAACTGTCATCCTCATCAGAACATGGCCCACTCAGGCCGACTCCTCCCAGACTAGGGTTGCTCTATTTTTGTGTGTTCACACGAGGATGGAGTTCTGTCTCACTGCAGAAGTGGTTCCTGAGCGAGAAATGGCGTGTTTCTTCTTGAAGGAGGGTCATCAGCTCCTTAGCTCCTCTTGCCAGCTGCTGGAGGCTGCACCAGGCCTGATGCAGGGGGGGAGAGCTTCAGGAACACACCAGAAGTGTTTGGGCACCAACTTGGGTGTAAGGAGGTGGTCACCTGAGGAGTCAGGGGGAGTCACAAGTGTGTGTGCCCTGTGAGGGAAGCCCTGCACAGACACTGGCCGGGCCCTGCTATGGGCAGTACGAGAGCCCCAGAGGTTCCCACTAGCAAACACACCGAGGAGGCCAAGTATGTCCTTCCCTGTCTTTGCTGATTAGATGCACACAAAGCAGGCACCAGCCCTGATCAGAGCACAGACAGCCGGCCACAGCGAGGTGAGGGCACTCCTAGGAGGACTTTACTTTTGCCCAGTGACCAAACTTCCATGGGCATAGTCAAATGCAAGTAAGGCTCCCTGCAGTTGGTGCCAGGTGGCACCTGGACTCCCCTCAGCCCGCGCTAGCAAGCCCGAAGAGCAGGGGTCTGAGCCCTGGCCATGGCTCCCTGTTGGCACTGCCAAGTCCTGGCAATGTCTAGAGCTAGATCTGTGGAATTCCTCATTCTCCCTACAGCCCCTCCCATGAAAGTCTCTGTCACTATGGCTGTTGGGGAATGAAGGCAGGCAGCCCATAGCATTCACCGAGATGTGTCTTGGGGACTCACGTGCTTCCCAGCCCACTGTGTCTGCAGGGTGATGTGCTGGTTGAGTCTTCACTACCGTGCCTCTTTGCAAGGGAACCCGTCAGCTCCAGACCTCACATGAAACATGACGTGGGGGGTGTCAGGGATGCATAATGGAAGTGCTCAGCTGCAGATAAGGGTGCTGGGGCGGTCCCATTTGAATGACATACTCACCCATGTCCAAAGACCCTTCAGAGAAGCAGAGGGCCAGCTGAGGGGGACAGCTGTTTCTCTCGGCCCTCAGCTGGGACTCTGACCTTCAGAGTGGAGGACTCACGATATTGGGATGGACAGCCTTGCATATAGGTGACAGACAGATCTACCTGCATGTATTTTAGTGTGTAGGGGTTTGTTTTAAGTGCACAAAGAGTTTTATATAAGTAAGCTCACTAGATACGCATAGCAACTCTGTGGGTGTTATTACAATTTTTATTGTCATTTCCATTTTACAAAGAACAAAGATTGGGACTCTCAGGGTTAAAACACCAAGTTATGAAACCACCCAGTTTGTGGATTGTTAAGTCTGGAATTCCTGTGACCTGACTGCCTGCAACAAGGCTCTGTGCTGTGTGCAGTGTATACACAGACCCACTGTCTCCATCATGTCCACTCCACAGATGAGGAGTTCCTCCTCCTCTCAAGGACTCTGATGAGTTTGCTTCTCAACTGCTCTGTTTCATGCCTGAGGCAGTGACCTCTTCCCTTCAGACAATCACCACTCTGTGAACTGTTGCTCCAGAACACATGGGCACACTGAAAGCATCAAATTCTGCCTTTGGAAACAGCTTCAGAATTACAACACAATTCCCAAGAAGTAAAGAATTATTTCAGAGCACTCCCCCCAAATCTTCGTATATCTTAATTTAGAAGCATAAAAGACCCATACTCTATAAATTAAAAAGTTGTGGCTCCCAGCACCAAAACAATTAGTCAATTTTGATTGAAATAGATTTTCAAAACTTGCACAAATTACAAGGCAGAGAGAAACATCCCAGCTCTCTCAATTCACTTTTCCAGCAGTGAGTGCTCTGGGAATATAGAGCTAAGGCATCCTGCCACACCACTGAGAGGTCAGGAGAGAAGTCTGCTGGGGGAAGCTGCACAGACCCTGCTATGCCAAGGGAGATGAGAACCATGACAGCCAGCAGCGAGAAGGATGCATCCCGCACAACAGCTGTTCTTAAAACTCCTCTTCACCATTTAATTGGCACATTTGTATTCTGAAAGCATTCCAAAGGGGTCTATCCACCCTTTGAACTAACTCTGCCCAGGAAGAGAGGGCGGAAGAAGGTGGGGCCTTCAGTGGTGCCCAGCTGGTCTGCCCACTGCCCCAGCAGCCTGCCTATTCTCTTCCCATTTTCTTTCTTCTTTTTTTCCTTTCCTTTCTCTTCCTCATCTCCTTCCTCCTTCTCTTCCTTTCTCCTTCTTCCCTCCCTCCCTCTCTTCCTTCCTTTTTGTTTTGAGTCAGAGTTTCACTCAGTCTCACTCTCACCCTGGGTAGAATGCTGTGGCGTCATCACAGCTCACAGCAACCTTAAACTCTTGGGTTCAAGAGATCCTCTTGCCTCAGCCTCTTGAGTAGCTGGGACTACAGGTATCCATAACAACGCCTGGCTAATTTTTCTATTTTTAGTAGAGATGGGCTCTTACTCAGGCTAGTCTCAAACTCCTGAGCTCAAGAGATCCTCTCTCCTCAGCTTCCCAGAGTTTTGGGATTACAAGCAAAAGTCACTGTGCCTACTCTCCTCTACACTTGATCTTAGCCAAAAGGCCAAGAAGTGATTGCCTACTCTCCTCTATTCCTTGACAAGTGAGGTATTTTTAGATGGTAGTCCAATGAAAAATATGAAACTTTTCTGAAGACAGAGGACAAAATAAAGTTAACTTGGAAGGGAAATGAAATAAAACGCAAATGTTTTCAAATTCCTAGAACAAATGAGGTGAAGTCCCTGTTGTCCACAATTTAGGGTGTGTCTGTCAATAATAAGGCACACATGGTTCTGTACCCTCAGAGGTTATGAACTCTTGTTTTTTTCTGTTGGAGGCTCCCAATTTGATTCTGGGACCAGAGAGAATTATTTGAAAGAAATTTATGTTTGAAAGAGATAAATATGTGAAAGAGATTATGTGCAAATAGACTCCAAGGGAATCAACCAATGACCTGCCTGTGTGAGTGGAATGGTCAAAACTAAACAGACACACCGTGTAGATCATCTCCAGAAACGTGCTCTTTGTTCCATTCTTCAAATTTTGTTTGCCTCTGTGTGGTGGGTGCCATGGGTCTCAGCTTCTGCCACATCCTCATGGATGACTATAATCCCAACAGACATGATTAGGGGAGATTTGAATTCCTTTCGGAAGCACACAGCCCTCGGGGCTGGCCCTAGGTCCTGGAGAGCTACTCTGGGGAAGAAGCCCTGCAGGGTGCATTCTGCATTCACCTATGCCAGACTATGAATCCCCTGAGTGTGGCTGGGGCTACACAGCCGAAGTTTCCCAGCCTGTCTACAGTGCTCTGTAGGACAGGTGTCCACTCACAGGGGGCAGCTGCCATTACATGGTAGCTGAGATAAGTACAAAGCTGTCTCTCCACTGAGAAGGATTTAATTAGCATCTAAGGATGGTTGTGGCCCCAGGGGTCAGTAATGTTCTAGAAGCAGGAGCAAAATGAAGCAAAATTCATGCAGACTGGCCTGTGTGTATGGCTCTGGGCTTGTGAAGCAGGAGTGTGATAGGTGTGTAATTACTTTAGAGGATTGATGTTCAATATTCCTGTGTTCACTCAGACACCTGTTTCCAAACTGGCTATGTAGGTATTTAATCCATCAGTCAGATTAGGGTAAGAAGGTCCCTGTGTGACTTCATCTCTCAGGGTACGTTCTCCCTATGGTCTGGAAGGGCTCAAGTTTCCTAGGAGGACAACATTAACAGATGCTTTCTTGGGATCCATCTTAGGTTGGGTTCCTCAAGAATCAGATCTTGAGTGAATGACCCAGATACTTTCTGTGGGAGGTCATCTCAGGACAGATGGTTGGGAAGTGAGGGAAAGGAAGGGACCACAGCCAATAAAGGGGTGTGGCCACATCAGGTACCTCATGGGCAGCAGGAGCCTGAGTTTGCTGGGAACCGTAGGAAGTCATCCCACTGGAACAATAATCTCCTTCCAGGTAGCAGGTCAGAGATGCTCCTATCCTTTGCACAGCTTTGAGATCCTCAAAAGTCCTCAGGGGACTTCTCCTACAAGTCATACCCAGAGAGTAAGGTAGTGGAGAAAGTGGGGGTGCTCGATTCCCCCCAAATTCAAACATGGTGATCTGCCAGGAACAAGACCATCACTCTAGGGGGACCTCTGAGGGGGCTGGGAGGGTGGAAACCTGAGGAGTGTGGTCAGGTGGGATGAGAAACCCCATCATCACAAAGCGAGGAACACACAAATGACATGTTTCAAAACAGAGTTGGCCACAAAGCTTTCTCAGAGCTGGTATTGAAGGTCACTACTTGATCTGGTGAAAGTGACCAGGGCATAGTAGGCAATCAATGTATGTTGGTGACGACACTGGTATTTCTTTTCCACTCATGTTCATGTTTTTTGTTTTCGTGGCATGTTGTACACTGGACTCCAGGTTTTCTGAAGAAAGTGAGATTCCTGTCAGGCAATCCCTTTCTCACCAAAGGGCTGTGTGTGCAGAGCGAGCAGCACTTGCACCATCCCTGGGTCAGGATGAGCTCTGTGGGGAGCAGGAAGACATGGCATAGGCAGGGTTGGGCTGTGCCTGCACCCAGGGCACGCCAAGTGCCTCACCCACCACTTCCACTGCTTGAGAAAATCAGAGCTTACCCCACATCAACCTAAGTGACTGGGAAATAGATAGGGTTACAGCCTCTTATGATTAACCCAGAGGAGCTGGTTTCATAGTCAAATGTCCAGTGACCACTAGCTGTTGATACGGTTTCTAAATATGCAGCCCTTGCCTGCGTGGTTCTCTGGACAAAAGAGCTCTCTGTAAACAGTCTGTTGTTGCCTCAGGTGATGACTGACCTGTGAGATATTCTTACCTCCAGTTTATGTCATGTTTGTCTGAAGAACTCAGCACATAACCCACTATGTTTTTTACAGTTTTCAGATGAAAAGTCCAAGCCAGAATTAGCAGCATGGATTTGGACTGGCTTAAGGGTAAAATGGGGACGAGGGTGCCTACTGCCAGTTGGAGCTTCTTCACTGCATCCGTCTCACTCTCAGAGCCAGGCGGGGGCACAGCCGACATAGGAGCCTGAGCTCATCCTTAAACTCCATGCCCGGGTGCTCTGCTTGCAACATCTGAGTCCAGGTGGAAAGGATGCCTGACCGCACTTATTTTTAGGCAAAGGAAACTGGTAACTACATGAAAGTATGATTCTCACCTACCAAGTCATCAAAGTTAACCATACTATTAATGAGCCTGCAGGGAAGCAAGCTGATGGGAATGTAATGGCACAACTTTCCGGAAGCAAATCTATCAATATACGACAAAGTTACGGAGCGGGGGGTGTCGTTTTGTTTGCAGGGACCATCAATCTCTAGTCTAGTAACTTATCCTGAAGATTTACCTCCAAAAGGATAAAAATTCATATGCAAAAGATTATTCACTGAAGTGTTATAGACATTATAACTGCAAAATGTTGTAAATAGTCTAAATGTTCATTCAAAGGAGCATGTCCACAAAACAGAATGCAATGCAGCACAAAGAATGAGAGATAACAACATAATATGTGTGGGCTGGAACTGGATACAGACAGACCCTCTCTTCTATAGACAGGAGAGTATATGCACCGGGGCCACTGGAACACATGTGCATCGCTCTCTAGACATGCTTATGCAGATTGAAGCAAACAGATGTCTCCCTACCTAGAAACTGTGACCCCCAAGGTGCAATGAGCACACCTAGCACCCAGATCTTGTTTTCTAAACACTGTTCTCCAGTGAAGGAACCCAAAGCACTCTGGAGAAATGGCTGAATTCAAGGCTGAGGCTGGCAATGTACCAGATGCACCCTGGAAAACAAAAACAGCCCAGCTCTGGCATTAAAACAGACACACAGCCAAATGGAGCAGAACAGAGAGCCCAGAAACAAATGAACACATCTACAGTGGACTTATCCTGGACAAAGGTGAAAAGAATATGAATTGGGGGAACAACAATGCTGGTGGGAAAACTTGATCTCTGTATGTAGAAAAAAATGAAACTAGATCCTTATATATTACCATTTATAAAAGTTAAACAAAAATGGATTAAAGACTTGCATTCAAGGCAGGAAACCATGAAACTACTAAACGAAAACACTGGAGAAATGCTTCAGGACATTGGTCTGGGCCATGATTTCTTGAGTAATACTCTCAAAACACACACAATCAAAGAAAAATTGGACAAATGGGAACACATCCAGCACACAGCAAAGGGAACAATCAACAAAGTGAAGAGACAACCCGCAGAATAGGAGAAAATATTTGCAAACTACCCATCTGACCAGGGATTAATAACTAAAATATATACAGAGCTCCAACAACTCAATAGGAAAATGTCAAATAGTCTGGTTAAAAAAGGGAAAAAGATCCAAGCAAACATTTTCTCAAAAGAAAACAAACAAATCACCAACCAGTATATGAAAAAATGTTCAACATCATTAGTTATCAAAGAAATGCAAATAAAAACTACAATGAGGTATCACATCACCCCTGTTAAAATGGCTTTTGTCAAATAGGCAAGAAACAATGGATACTGGCAAGGATGTAGAGAAAGGGAACCTTACCCTGCTGGTGGGAATGCAGATTACTGCAACCACTATGGAGAACAGTATGGATGTTCCTACAAAAACTAGAAATAGGTTCAGCGCCTGTAGCTCAGCGGCTAGGGTACCAGCCATATATACTAGAGCTGGTGGGTTCGAACCCAGCCCAGGCCTGCCAAACAATGACAACTACAACAAAAAAAAATAACCAGGTGTTGCAGCAGGTGCCTGTAGACCCAGCTACTTGGGAGGTTGAGGCAAGAGAATCGCTTAAGCCCAAGGGTTTTCAGTTGCTGTGAACTGTGACTCCACAGCACTCTACCAAGGGTGACATAGTGAGACTCTGTCTCTAAAAAAAAAAAAAACCAAAAAAAAACTAGAAATAGAACTAACATATCACCCAGCAATCTCCCTTCAGGGTACATATCCAAACAAAGGGAAATAAGTATATGGAAAAGATATCTGCACCCCTGTGTTTATTGCAGCACCATTCACAATAGCCAAGATTTGGAATCAACCTAAGTGTCCATTGATGCATGAATGGATAAAGCAATTGTGGTGCCCATACAAAATGGAACATTATTAAGCCATTAAAAATATGAAGTGTTGCCATTTGCAACAACATGGATGGAACTAGAGAATATTATGTTAAGTGAAATAATCCCAGCACAGGAAGACAAATCTCACTTGTGTGGGAGCTAAATATCTCATGAAGACAGAAAATGGAATGATGGTTACCAGAGCTGGGAAGGGTAGCATGGAGGGGGGAATAAAGTGAGGATGGTTAGTGGTGCAAAAATATAGTTAGATCCTTAGATAAAGTGAACAGTATTTGATAGCACAATAAAGGGATTATGGTCAACAATAAGTTATGGCATACTTTAAAATAACTTAAGGAGTGGAGGTGGAATGTTCCTAACACAAAGAAATGATAAATGCTTGAGGTGTTGGATACCCCAATTACCCTGATGTGATTAATGCACATCATATGTATGCCTGTATCAAAGCATTACATACGAATATGTCCCATAAATACATACAACCATTATATTCCCACAATAATTAAAAATAAAAAAATTTTAAAGATGCACCTGGAACAGCTTGCTGTACTAGAAAATGATAATAAAAAATGATTAAACAGTGATATGCTATGTGCAAAGGACACCGAGGGGCTCTTGCTGTCAAATCTGGAATAAAGTGAACATCACAACAAACACACAAAAAACACTGCCAGGAACCCTCTGAACAAATACTCGATGATCTAACCTGAAACGAAGAGACGAACTGTGAAGGAGACATGTGTCAACTAAAACGAGTTGGGAATAACTAAAGAAAAGCAGCTTTTGTACCCAGTCTCCCAGACCTCCACATAAGGTGCTTGTTAATTATAAAGTAGCATTGTCAATTGCCCAGTGAGAAACACACAGACACCAGGACGAGAGAGCAGAACCACCGTCCCTAGTAGTAGAGCAGATGCCATGGGGCTCCCGATAACACGCACGAGAAGGACACGGTCTCTCCTGGTGTTTCTGTCAAAAGGCAGTAACCTCAATCCAGTCACAAGAAATCATTAAACCCAAACTGGCAGATGGCCTATAAAATAACTGACCTGTACTCTGAACAGACATCAAGGTCACAAAAAACAAAAAAGACAGGGAGTGTTCCAGATCAAAGAATACTAAAGAGCCGTGACAGTAAAATGCAATGTGGGGTTCCAGATTGGATCACGGACCTGAATTTCTTTTCCTTTTGCTATAAAGGACAATATTGAAAGAACTGGAAAAATCTGAATAAGGAATATGGATTAATTTGTGGCATTGTAACAGTGTTAATTTCTTGACTTTTATAATTGAACTTGCTTTTAGAAAATATACATGGTTCATTTAGGGGTAGAAGAACATCGTGTCCGTAACTTATTTGCAAATAGCTTAGAGAAAATACTCTTATCAATGGAATGATAAAGTAAGAATAGTAAACTCTTAAGATTATAGGAAATAGGAGATAAATATACAGGAATCTCTGTATTATTCTTGCAACTTTTCTGTTAGTCTGAAATTATTTAAAAAAACTAAAAGTTGCATTTGGCAAAATTTTGAAATATTGGTGATCTGGGTAAAGGGAACACAGGAGTTCTTTGTACTATTTTTGTGACTTTTCTCTAAGTTTGAAATTATTTCAGAGTAATAAGAAAAAAATATTAGTATCAATCTGTAAATTTTGAAGATTCCTGACTAAAAAGCCTTTGCTAAAGTCATGGCTGTTGCCCAGTAAGAAAGAAAAAAATTGCTATCTATCCAGAATAAATTACTTGTTGTTATAAAGAAAACAAAAATAGATGAATAAAAAGTAAAAAAAAAAAAAACCCAAACCCTCATAAGTATGCCATCTTGGCAGAAAAATTATACTTAAAAATCAAATTAGTTTTCCTTTAGAGATTAGACATTGCATACATTTTTAATTTTCTGATTGTGCTTTAATAGAAATACTGTGAGCATTACTGAAAAACATTCAAAAATATTTAATATAGTTTTCCATAATACAGAAACAATTCCTCTGACACTGCAAACTTGGCATTTCATCAACTGTGTTCTTTCCATGTTTTCTCCCATAGTCCCAGTTACTCGAGAGGCTGAGACAAGAGATTCACCTAAGTCCAGGAGCTGGAGGTTGCTGTGAGCTGTGAAACCATTGCACTCTACCCAGGGCGACAAAGTGAGACTTGGTCTCTAAAAAAAAAAACAACAAAAAACCAAAAATAAAGGAGATGATTGAGCCCATAAGCTGAAGACAACTTCCGGCCTCCCCTCCCCAAAAGGGGACCCTGTGTAGTCAGAGGCACCTTCTCCAAGGACAAGGCCACATTGTGCCCACTGAAAATAGTGCCCTCATAGCAAATGGCTCGGGCAGATGTGGCAGAGGACGGCTCACATGTGCCACAGTGACGCCACTCACAGGCTGCCCAACCCAAGGTTGAGCAGACCCGTTGCTCAGAGCTGGAAGGAACTCACAGTAGACTGACAGGGCGAGGAGTATGGGCTGGAGGCAAAGGAGCCTGGCATTCATCCATCCACACAATCCCCCTACCCAGCTAATGGTTTTCGAGCCCCCATATGGGGTGGCAAATATTTCAGACACTGCAGGAGGGGCTCATCTCTTCCTTTAGAAGCCCAGTGTCCATCTCTACTCCCCACATCCTGCCCAGCCCTGCATCCAGCCTAGGGCAGGAGAAGGCTCTTTTGGCTTGTGTGAGACTCTGTGGCTCAGTGAACTGAGTCTGTCTCACTCCAGAGTGGGAAGAGCACAGGTCCCCCACCTCACCAGTCTGACGTCTCCTCTGCCCTCTCAAAGTTCTAGGTAGTGGCCAAAGGCACCAGCACTGTGCAGTTTGAGAACCTTGAAACTGCACCCAGAAGAAGAAATGGGGACAGAGCAGTCCTGTGTTCAGATGGTTCCAGAAACCTTCTGCCCAGTTTCTCTGAGCCCTCACTGCTGACACTACCCCACATGCATTGAATTAGAGTGTTTTCCAAGCCAAAGGTGTCTCTGTGTAAAATGTAATTACAGTAAACCTCTGGTTAGGTATCAAGGGACAGGTCGTGGTGTTCCAGATAAATGGATAATCACTTTTTTTAAAACGCTAATTTACTTTTTTTCTTTAGTGTTCTGAAATGTTCTGCTTTATTAGAAGAAAAGCATATATTTAAGTTACATTTTTAATTACAGTTTGAAGACTACAGAAAGAATACTAAAATTCATTAAATATGACTTTATACAATGTATATATGTCTAAATTATTTCAAAGCATATGTGTATATATATACTTTGAAATATTATGTGTGGTGTGTGTATATATATACGTATACACTTTGAAATAATTTTAGACTTACATAAAAATTTCAAAAATAGGACACAGTTCCTGTAGAAACTGCAAAGACAGAACAGAGTTCCCACATACCCTTGCCTTAACTCTTACATAACCTAGTATAAGGATCAAAACCCAGAAAGTGACACTGGTGCACTTGTAACTAAATTGCAGACTTTAATCAAATCACATAAGCTTATCCAGGACTCACACACTAGGCTTTCATGGATTTCATTGTATGTACAGATTCATGGAATTACCATAGAAATCAGGATACAGAAAGGTCCCTTCACCTACAAAAAACAGCCTCAATTTACCTCTCTATTGTCTCACCCTGCCGAATCCTTAACTCCTGGCAGCCACTATTGTCCTGACTTGTCATAGTTTTGTCTTTTCGGGAATGTCCTAAAAGTGGAGACCCAGAGTGTAGCCTTTTGAGACAGACCGTTTCCACTCAGCACAATACTCTTAAGGTTTATTCAGATTGCTGGGTGTATCTGTAGTTCATTTCCCTTACTTGGGTGGTATTTTGTGATAAGAAAGTACCATAATGTGTTTATTCACACACGCACAGATGATGGGGATTGTGTTTTCAGTTTTTGGTTATTAAAAATAGATGCTTTGTACACATATGTACATACAGGATTTGTGTGTATATGTGAAGTTTTATTTCGTTGGAGTAAATACTCAGGCATTGCTGGGTCATGCGGTGTTCCCTTAACTTTATAAGAAACTGACGGACTGTCTTCCAGAGTGGGGTTCCATTTTATGCATTCCCATCAGCAGCATATGAGAGTTCTGGTTGCTTTGCATCCTCACCAACACTCGGTATTTTCAGGGGTTTTTGGATTTTGGCCATTCTAAGAGGTGTACAGGAGTAGCCAGCCATGGCTTTAGTCTGTATGTAACTGATGCCTGATGTCAAATATGGTTTGTGGGTCTCATTTCTATTTACATATCCTCTTGCATATGTCTGTTCAAATCTTTTGCCTATTTTTAAATTGGGTTGTTTGATTTCTTACATTTGAGTTTAGAGAGGTTTTTAAATACCTGCTAGATACAAATTCTTTGTCAGAAATGTGATTTACAAATACTTTTCTCTCAGTTTGTACTATTCTTTTCATAATCTTTTGTAGAGCAAAAGTTATCTATTCTTCCTTTTATGAATTGTATTTTTGGTGTCACATCTAAGTAAGAAACTTCCACCTAACCCTAGGTTACAGAGACTTTCAATATTTTCTTCTAAAAGTTTTATTGTTGTGCATTTTGCACTTAAATATGATGGTCCACTTCTTTTTCAGGGCAGTGTTCAATAAATTAACTTCACTAGAATACTGCCTGTCCATATAAACTCTATAATATTATAAATTATGATAGTAAAATTGGTGTATGTTAATTTTAAAATATACTAAAAGGAATTAGTCAATAAATGGTGCAGAGATGACACCTGTTTTATTCTTTGTATCAACACACTTCACATAGATAAAACACATAGGACAGTTAAAAGAGTTATATAGTAAATGTTCATGTAGCCATTTCTCAGCTTCTATTAATTGATATGATTAGCAGCATCTTCCCCATACTGACTGTATCTCTGCCTGCTCATCGGTTCACCCTCCTGTGCACCCATAATTTCCTCTTACCTTTTTGGATGCATTTCAAATTGAGTTGCAGACATCAGAACATTCCCCCTAAACCTTTCAGCATGAACATCACAAATGGGGCTCAATATTTGTTGACATTTTTAAAAAATTGGCATTTAATAGAAACATGTGAGTTCCTGGTTCTAATTTAGATAATTTGGATCGATGTGACCTTAAGATACAGCTGAGCCACAATTGCAGATTTGGAGTTAAGATTTCATCTGTCCCTTCCTAGCTGTGAGGCCTTTAAATCGGTCTCCAATGTCCTTCGGTGGACTGTCCCTTAGGGCTCACTTAGGGGCTTCAAGCCTCCTGTGACCTGGGTCTCTGATGCTCTGGGCATCAAAAGCTTTATAAGTGATTTTATATGTGATTCTAATACACACATAAAATGGAAAACCATGGCTGGAATCTCAGATCTTCCCTTGTAAAACAGGGATGCCAACACCTCCCAGCTAGGACAAGTACCAAACATGGACACAGGCATGGCTCTTGGGTCACACACTGAATGTCAAACACTTCCTTCTTGCCTTTTGGCTTCATACAGAAATTCTCCTCCTGTGGTCAAATCATAGTCAAAGGTAAAGAGCGGGTAGAGTTGTCAGTCTGCAGAAATTTCAGCAGCTCCTGAATGACAATGTATCTAGTTTATATTTCTGACACCAACAGGGGCTGTGTCATCCACAACAAGTGGGTTCTTGCAGGATGTGTGTACTTTGTATTCCCTGATGGTTAGGGACTGATGAGCTCCAAATGTGAACTCTGCCATGCCCCCAAAGTCCACAGGTGTTCAGAAGTAGCTATGGACCTGCCCCCTCCAGCCCCGCACGGAAGCCCCAGGTATCCTTGGAGAAGGCTAGCTTGTGACATCTCTAGGAAGAGGGGCCCAGGACAATCACCTTTACACTGGAGAAAATCTTGAGAGATTGCAAGAAATCACTGCCCACTGTCATTTTTCCTCCCTGTCACACCAATGCTGTGACCACCTTCTGCCTCTGACCCCTAAGAGCACATTTTGAGTGTCTGAGGAAATACAGGAATTCCTAACCCTAACCTGCTCAGGCACCTCTTTGAAGTGTCTGAGGAACCATGTTCCTTTGGGCAGGTGTGACACCAAACACCACTGAATAGCTTTTGTGAAAACATGGGAAGAACACAGTTGATGAAATGCCAAAATCACATTTGTAAACCACAGCAGCAATTCTATCTGCTGCTTCCAGATCCATGGAAATGATCCGAATGACTTGTGTATGTTCATTATTTATCTGGCGGCTGGTGCTTTCAGATTTCTCCTCCCAATCCGGGTCATTGTTACCCCTGGTTCTCATCTCCCAGATATTGAAATCCCACTCGACCAGGCCGATTTCAGGGGTTCTGAGAAAGGAATCAAAACTGCAGAGACAGACTCCGCGCCGACAGACAGTGGGGCTGTTACAAGGGGACAATTTCACCTGGCACAAACGGCCCATTCTGTTCACTAAGGAAAGAGAGCACGTTTCTTTTAGGAGCACATTTATTTCTTCTGAGTCCTTGCCTGCAGTAAAAATAAAACACATGCCTCCAACAGCTGCTGTGCAAGGATCTCACTGGCTTCTCCTGTAAAACTGGACCAGCTGTTGCATTTCTAGAAGCATAGGGACATTGCGGAGGGCTGCATTCCCCCTTTACACCAGCTCTGGGGTAAGTGTGATATGGGTGTGGCTCCCGCCTGGCCCTTCCATGTTGAAGGAGTCTCCTTACAGAGAGGTGGATGCCACCAGCACTGCCAGACAGCAAATGCCACCAGGACCATTGGGAGTGGGGGAGGGGGATGGTGACCCCAGGCTGAGTTCATAGGACCTATCTAGAAAGGAGACGAGACGGCGGCACACAGGTCAGAGCATTTCTGTACTCATTTCAGAAGGGATCCAGAATGACTGGGATGGCAAGGGGACTGGTATGCTGTCCCGTGGGGAGAGTGGGATCTGTGTCAGAGTCCTATGGATGACTGTGTCATCCAGGGCAGGAAGTGCAGACATGAGAGTGGTCTTAGCTTATAAGGGCTGTCCTCAGAGGCGGGGGTGGGTCCCCAGTTGCTGAAGGGTGATGAGGGGCAAAGGCAGAGCCATGTCATTAACGAAGATGATACTCCCAGTAAAAGTCAGTCTCATACTCCTCTGTCCCTGAAGTGGATGGAGAACATGGCTGCTGGATCCCTTGTTGGGAAGGTCCCTGTTCTCCCTGCTCAGGGAGTGGACCCCTGGCAGCTGTGAGGATGGAGACCCAGGTCCCCCAGCTGCCACTGCCTTGCACTTGAACAAGGTCAGGTGACTCACATGCTTGCTGAGGTTTGAGAGACCCCACAGAGGCACTGGGGGAGGAGTCCTGGGATGGCAGCTTCACTGAGAGTCTCTCCCCCAGGGCAATTCAGGAGTGGTCCCTTGGCCTGTCCTTCACCTGTTTGCGTCCATTTCAGCAAACAAAGGACATGCAAGAGGAGGATTCCAGCTATTCCACCAGCTATCCACCACGCCCTTTGTCCTCTGTCCTGACTTCTGATTCCATCCTCTCAGGTGACATAGGTGCTGGGATCCTTTGCTGCCTTTAGACCCCACACAGTGCCAACTTCAGGACAGACTTCTCCCTGTGACGGCAGCCCACTCGAGCCTGCACATGTGTGGATGCGCTCTAACTTTGTTCCTGTGACTTGAGCAAAGCCCTTCCAAGGCACTGGTGCAGTGTCACCAAGCCCTTTGCTCCCTCCTCTGTTCCAGCGATAAACCAACCAAAGTTGTACACACCTAGGACAGGAGTGTTCTGTTCCCTAAAGTCCACACTGACATGCTGCTTCAGGAGGCACAATAAATGGTTTTTTGAAACAAAAAGCTTCAGGGCCACATTAATCTAGGAGTCACTGAGTTATAGTCAAATGTGAGTTTTCTCTGGCTTTACCCTCACAGGAGGTGGGGACAGGTGCACAGTATCTGCAAACCCTTTCTAGTCATAGGTGAGTGTTCAGGGGAACACACTCTAGGGAACTTGTGCAAGGGTTGGTGATGGCATCCAAGTTGGTTCAGAATAGGTCCAGTTCTTCATATGAGATGCTGATGTCTAAACAGTTGGCCTTGACCAAGAATACAGCACATGCTAATGCCTAGACCCACTGCCCATAAACCAGAAGCAGCACAGGATGTTAAGGAAACACTGCCCCAGAAGTCTGGATTTAACTGGTCTGGAGTGTGCTCACATCATGGTGTTTTCAAAAAAGAGTCATGGAGACACTGCCAAAAGGCTAAGGACACAGGCTGCAGCCGAGGGTGGGGCAGGGGAGAGCAATGCCCACCTGGTGACCCCTCTACACCCCTTTGGCTGCTCCAGCTGTCTGTGCCTGTCCCACTTTGCAGCTTACAGACACAGAGCAACATGTCATTCATAATATTTGTGTCCTGCTTCCTTTTCACTCCTAAATGGGGTTTGTGGGTTTTAACACAGTGCTGGATATTGCTAGGAGCAATTTAAAAGGTGTCGCTAAAAGTGTTACCCAGAGTCAAGACAAGCAGGGGCTACTACAAAGGCCTGCAGAGCCAGCTGTGCAGTGGGAGGCTGAGTTCTCTCTCTGCTTTAACATTTGAAATACGGTGGCTTTTTAAAGCACTTCACTGAAAAGGTCAAGGTGACTGAGAAGCCCTGCAAGGTACTAAGGAGATCACACAGATCTCCTTTATTTCTATTAAAAGAAAGAAAATATGAAGTTTAGCTTGGAGTTCTATGATAGTTTCACATATTATGTGCCTACTATGTGGCTGCCAAGCTCTGGGCTAAGAACTGGAGATGAATCTAGAGGGTTATATCTCTGTCCCTTACTATGAACCTACCTCCACCTGTGAACCACCACCCATAAATTACTACCCGTAACCTACCTGCACCTGTGAACTACCACCTATGAATTTTGATATACCTGTGCACCTGTGAACTAACACCTGTGAGTTACTAGCTGAGACCTACTTGTACTTGTGAATTACCACCCGTGAATTACAACCTGTGACATACCTGCACCTGTGAACTAACACCTGTGAGTTATAACCTGTTACTTACCTGCACCTGTGAACTACCACCTGTTAGTTACTAGCTGTGACCTACCTGCACCTGTGAACTAACACCTATGAATTGTGATATACCTGTGCACCTGTGACATACCTGCACCTGTGAACTACCACCTGTGAGTTACTAGCTGTACTGCTCCCTGGTGGCAGTGCAGGGTTTTACGCCATCAACTGTAACCTACACTCCTCCTAGGGTCAGACAGAGATCCCCTCTGTGGAACTCCTCCGGGGATTGTCCCTTGCCTTAACCCCTATGTCCTGGAGCATGTTCTTAGTGAACTCCTTACTCCTGAGTGTGCACATCAGTGTCTGCTCTGTGCTTCTGGGAAGTGCAGCCCAAGATAGATGTTTCAGAAAAAAGTAGAAAAGAAACAAATAAATGAAAAACCACACAAATATGGCATTTAAATGGAGACCAGTTTGGTGACAAGTAGCCAGCCTAGCGAAGGGCATGTGAAGGAGCTTCCCAGCATACAAGGCAGTGACTAAGCCCACCTGGCTGGGAAGTAGAAAGAGGCTGTTGTGCCTCTCACACACAGGGAGTCTGGGTTTTATTGAGCTGTTTGGCGATCTGCTACCTGATGGGATGTTAAAACCCAAGAGGAAGAGATGTGACAATTGACCTATCTACCCCAGTGCCTGTTATCCACTTTGTAGAAGAAACAGGAGCGTGAAACCCACACATTCTACCACACCAGGGCACTTCCAAGTTTCACCCAGCCTGGGTCAGCAGAGCATGGGCAGACTCCTGGGAGATGGCTGCCTTCGGTGACTGGGCCTCAAGTTACAGGTGCCCCATCTGGTCCCTGCACTGCCCCCTCCAGGCCTCCTTGCAGCATCCCTATTACCTCTGCTGAGTTGGTTCTTGAATCTATATTTTATAGTCTAGGCCATGATGAGTAGCATCTTATGTAAGGTTCTAAGAGTTTGAGCTATGTGCTGTTTCTAAATATACTTCTTTTAGCTCTGAGGAATGCTTCCTTGTTTTATGGGGATACAGACTTCCACCATTTTCCCAGTGGTTCTCACCTTTCCAAGGGTGAGATTTCTAATTATTTGTCCTCCAACACATGGCACCACTGTAGGCTGCTTTACTTTTTGCCCACAAATGAACTTGAGGTACAATAAAAACTTATGAAGATTCAGGTTGACCACACCAAGGGGACATCTTTCAATTAACACCATCGCACAACAGCACACACCTCTTGTTCTGAATTAGTGTTTTTTTTTTTTTAACACCAGTCAGAGGATATTTTTCATAACACAGTCTAGTGTTCTTCTGGGGACTGATAGATAGGATACAATGCAAGTTTCCTTATCTAGGAGGAAAATGGCTTTTCTCTGGGATCTCTAGGAAGGCCCAGGTGGCAGTTACTCCTAATTCCTCTGCCTGAGAATGAGAATGCGTCCTTCACTATAGACGTGCCAGACAGAAATCTTCCTGTGCACCCTTCACCATGAGGGCCTCTGTCTCATCTCTGCCCATGTGGCTCTTCCCCATGAACAGAAGGTCCCACTAGCAATCCAAATGTCTGTTCTTCATCCACAGGACAAAGTGGCCCTCACCCTTCTATTGACTTCAACAGCTACAGATTCTCAAACCAACAAAACTCCTCTTTTCACTGTTTTGGAAATCCCAGCACACTGAGAATCACTGGATCTGGGTGGCTACCACCTACCACAGTTTCTTTTTATGTGAGAGTTCATTCATTTGCTGCAGAAAAAAATGAGACATCTTGGCTAAAATAAAAGTCGGGCTCATCTTTGGATTCAATGATGCATTCTGTCCTTGTTCCCAACAGCATGGTTAATAGATAACTGGACAGGATTGTAACACAGAGATTCTGTTTCTCTTTAAAGCAGTATATTATCATCACTAATACCTTGAACTAAAAGATTGTGTTCCTTCTATGTAGTATTTAAGTGTTTATCATCTCATTTTTTTCTTATAGTAAGATAATATGATGAGTAGGAAATGAGACTTTTTAATCAACAGTGGTCAAGTAGAATAAGATTCCCAAGCCCTTAGGCTAACACTGAAGAATGGTGCTCTATGTACATATCAGAGAGCTACCGGTGCTGCAGACAGCTGGGCCTAGAAGAGAAGTGTTTTAATGAGCCACTGAGCAAATCTACAGGAGAATCTATTTGTAGGTTCCTTTTGAGGCAAGAGGGCTTTCAGCCAAGTTTGGGGAGACTTTATTAAACAATGAGCTGTGTTATAATCAAAATTTAACTAGCATTTCATCAAAACTCATAAGGGAAGACACTCAAAACTAGGAGCTTTCTCTTCATTATTATTCAAACATTTGTCACAATTACCCATATCAGAAAGTATTTGCCTCACAGCTACATGTAAATTCAGAAACACTGGATTCTATTATGATAACTAAAGCCTGACAATGACAACAATTCATTCTCTGTAGATGGTTTCCTGATCCAAGCAGCCTCAGACTAACAGGTCTCTCTGCTCACCCACAGTTTTGACTAGTGGCATGGTAACCACAGGAAGAGATCTGATCAGCAAAGTTTGAAAAATTAGGAAGGCTTTTCTTTGTATAGCATATATGTTTGGTATGATGCCTTCACTTCTTTAATCTTCAAAAAGTATTCAGAAGTGTATGAAGCACAATCTTTGTATTTTTATGACACATGGATGTGTTACCCACTCTCTCCTTCCCATCTGATGGCCACGATGAACAAGCCAGTACCTTTCATAGACACAAACAATGAGGTTGTCTCAGATGATCCTATAAAGACACTGATTTTGTTTACTGAGAAACATGCCTTATTCCAATACAAGTTATCTTTCATATAGAAAATTAAAACATGAGATGTCATTCATGTTTATATTTCACAAAATATTTTTGACTTTTTCTTTGGAAATTTTAAGTATTTGGCATGTCCTCATAATGACAAATACTTACTTCAGAAAAGTAAATGCAATGACTCTTCACAGAAGGTGCTGCTGTATCTCTGGCAACACAGAGAGACATGTGTAAGAGGAAGTTAGACTGATTCCCTCATCTGCATGATCCATACACATATCTGATCGGAACTGGGTTATCTAAATAGATTTCTCTATTTACAGGCTGTTCTGAGAAAGGAAAATGTATAACTTAATGCTCTGATGCCATATACAAACATATATCATATTACTTATAGATGATTAATTTCATTAATATTCTTAACCTAAGCACAAGCCACCTGTGGTTGTGAGCATGCTCCCGTCCACATGAGGTATGTGCTGGAAATGGCACATCTATTGTTTCAGCCAATACCTTGCTGAGACTTCCCACAGGGTGGTCAGGGAGTAGGCAAATCCTCAAGAAACAGCTGGACAAAATAAACAGTCACAAAAACAGTCACATCTTGCCTCTCAAACTGACCAGTGGAAATTGTGTATTGAAAGATGTTTGTTTATGGAAAACTACTGAATTTCGGGTAAGAACAGTGGGAGACTATGGTGATCTTGCCCTGGGTAGCTCCAGACTGACCACTGGCTTGGCCCATGAAGCACTTTTACCAGACATGGAAAGGAGGTGCTTCTTCATGGAAGGGGCTGAACTGATGGGTAGCAGAGGGTGGAGAACTTGTGCCCAGCTACAAATGGTAGCAGCTTGCAGTCATCCTGGCCTAACACTATAGTCCTGGTTGACTCAAATAGCAAATGGGATAATAGCCCAGGAATTTTTTTTTTTGCAGCTTTTGGCCAAGGCTGGGTTCGAACCCGCCACCTCTGGCATATGGGGCCGGTGCTCCACTCCCTTGAGCCACAGGTGCCACCCAATAACCCAGGAATTTAATGGGAGCCCCTAGAAATGAGAGAGCCATCGAGGCTGGTTTGATTCTCTCCACATCCCTGGGTGACTTACTGGCAATGTACAGGCACAGAGGACACAGGAGGGAGCCTGACGGGCAGCAAGTAGAAGGGGGAGCAGATGTAAAAACTGCCTGAGCTTTGAATGCACCCAAACTACAAACCAATCTGCTGGCAGAGAGTGGGAACCTTATCCTCTTTAGGTATTTCAGCTCACCCTCTAACCAACAATGGACTGGATGGTCTTTAAGCCACATAGACCTAGGGGTAATCCCAGAAAGTTAGGTTTAATAATAAAAATAAAACTTAAATAACAAAACAAAAGAAAATAAGATAAAACTAAGTATATCTATCAGTGGCTGAATATGACCAAGGAGGAAGATATTTAGTCCAGGTAAGCCGCTAAAAAAACAAAAACAAAAACAACAACAAAAAAAATCAAAGCAACAATAGTAAAAGACTGAATTAACAATCATAATAACCTGGGGGTGGGGGGAGTCAGAATCCTAAGTTGTTATAAGGTATTATTCAAAATGTTGAATCTGGTTTTTATCCACACACACAAAAAAGTAAAAAATGAGGAAAATATGACTCATACTCAGAAAAAAAGAAAGCAGTCAATCAAAACTGTCTTTCTCTGAGTGTGCATAGATGTTGGATTTAGCAGAAAAAGACTTCAGTGTACTGTTGCAACTGTGATCTTGATTAAAATAAATCACATTTAATAATAAAAAGGAAGACACTATGACAAAGATTCAACATAATATCATGAAAGACATAATAGAATACACAAAAAGTAACTAAATGAAATTATAGGATTAGGGGTGGTTCCTGTGGCTCAGTAGGTAGGGTGCCAGCACCATATACTGAGGGTGGCAGGTTTAAATCCAGCTCCAGCCAAACTGCAACAAAAGAATAGCCGGGCATTGTGGCGGGCACCTGTATTCCCAGCTATTCAGAAGGCTGAGGCAAGAGAATCGCCTAAGCCCAGGAGTTGGAGGTGGCTATGAGCTGTGTGATGCCACGGCACTCTACTGAGGGAGACAAAGTGAGACTCTATTTCTACAAAAAAAAAAAAAAAGAAAGAAAGAAAAAGAAAAGAAATTATAGGATTAAAAAGTACAATCTGAAGTGAAAATTCCCATAGAGGATCTCAACAGTAGATTTACCATGACGGAAGAATCTACATAGTTGAAAGATCAATTATCTAACCTAAAGAGAGAGAAATGTTAAAGGAAATTGAATGGAACAAATTACTTGTGGGGTATTAAGCATAACAACACAATTGCAAAGGGAGTTCAAGAGGAAGAGAGGAGAAAAGGAAAAATTGAAGAAATGATGGCCAAAAGCTTCCCAAATACTAAGGAAAAAATCTGTATATGCAAGGATTTCAATGAACCCCAAATAGCAAAAAAAAAAAAAAAAAGCTGAAAGGTTTACACCCAAGACATATCAAATTGTTTAAAGACAATAGCAATCTTGAAAGAAATAAAAGGGAAAAAAAAGACTCATCTTGATCAGGGAAATATTCGTACAACTTTTCTTTTTTTTTTTTTTTTTATAGAGACAGAGTCTCACTTTATGGCTCTCAGTAGAGTGCTATGGCATCACACAGCTCACAGAGCTACCTCCAACTCTTGGGCTGATTCTCCTGCCTCAGCCTCCCAAGGAGCTGGGACTACAGGTGCCCGCCACAACGCCTGGCTATTTTTTTGTTGCAGTTTGGCTGGACAACTTTTCTTTTCTGTCTTTTTCTTTTTCTTTTTTCCGTTTACCAGTTTATTGTAAAGGATATTTTATTTATTTATTTATTAAATCATAGCTGTGTACATTAATGCAATCATGGGGTGCAATGTGCTGGTTTCATATATAATCTGAAATAATTTCATCAAACTGGTTAAGATAGTCTTCATGGCATTTTCTTAGTTATTGTATTAAGACATTTATATTTTACATTTAGTAAGTTTCACCTGTACCTTTCTAAGATGCACTATAGGTGTAGCCCCACTGATTACCCTTCTGCCACCCATCCTCCCCGCTCCTCTCCCCTCCCTTGCTCCTTTCCCCATATTCTTGTACTGTAATTGGATTATAGCCTTCATCTGAAAGCCATAGGTTAGTTTCATAGTAGGGCTGAGTACATTGGATACTTTTTCTTCCATTCATGCAAATTGAAGGAAACAGAGTGACACGTTCAAAGTGAACAAAGCAACTGGTAAATGAACTTTATGGCAAACAGACCAACAAGGACTAAATAAGACACTCTCAGTCAAAAAGACTAAGAGCATTTGTTCTTGGCAGACTTGCCTTACAGGGAACAGTAAGGGGAGTTTTCAGGCTGAAAGTAAAGGGTATCAGATGGTAATCTGAATTCACAGAAGAGAGCGAGGACACAGGAAATGGTAAGTAAAAGTGACTGCACATGTAAGGATGCATGGAGTGTATCAGGATAAGAGTAACTAGTATGTATGCATATTTTTCTTTTTTTCTCTTGTAATTCTTAAAAGACAATCATGTTAAGTCAATCACTATAACCCTACTATTGTATTGGTAACATATAAGAAATATATACATAATATAAACAAAAAGGGGAGAGAAAATGGAGCTATACTAGAACACAGTTTCTATTACTGGAATAAATTTAGTCGCAATTTATAGTAAACTGAATAAATTAAGATGCTTATTGTAATCTGCAGAGACACTACTAAAAAAATACAGTGAAAGTACAAACAGAGAAATTAAGCTGGTGTTCTAAACATATGTATTTAGCATAGAAAAAAGCAGAAAGAAGAAATGAATAACAGCAAAACCAAAGACTGTGTAGAAAATAAAAATCAAAATGGCAGATATGACTCTAATCATATCAAAAACTTCATTAACATAAATGGACTAAATAAAATACTATAATCAAAAGGGAGTGTGTCAGAGTTAATTTTTTAAAAAACAAGATTCAAGTAGATGTTTTCTACTAGAGACACATTTTAAATTCAGAGGCAAAAATAAATACTGAGCCAAAGGATGGGAAAAGATATACCATGAAAATAATAGGTGGAACAGCCATATTAATATCCCAAAGATAGACCTTGAGACAAAGAGGGAAACTTTATAATAAAATGGTTAATAATTAAGCAAGACATAACAATTACAAATGTACACATAACTCACAATGGAGTCCAAAAATACACAAAGCTAGAACTAACAAAATTGAAAAGAGAAAGAAAATTCCACAGAAGGTAAGTGAATATAGGTATTCCCTAAGTTATAAACATTCGATTGACATGTGACTCGCACTTAGGAATGGAGGCTGTTACAGGTAATAGGTAAATGTACCTGTTCTAGCTTACCTACACATTCAACTTAGATACAAACCTATAGAACCTATCTCATTTGTAACCCAGGTACTGTCTGTATTTGTAACACTCCACTCTTGATTGAACAACTAGGCAAATAAAGGACAGGAGACGCAAACAGCTCTACCAGCCAACAGACCTAACGAACGTTTATGAAACAGTGCACATGACAGAAGGGTGCTCACGCTTCTCACGCACACCTGGCACTGCCTGAGAACACATCATACATTAGACCACATCAATCAATTTAAAAGATAAATTTAAATATGTCTTTCATCTATAATGAGATTTAATTAGGAATAAATGTTTGAAAATCATTTATTTGTGGAAAATCTCGGAATATCTGGAAATTAAACAATGCATTAATAAAGAGCTCATTAGTAAAACAAGAAATCACAATGGACATGGAAAATGCTTTGCACGAAATAAAAATGAAAATGCAACATATCAGGCAGCGCCTGTGACTCAGTGAGTAGAGTGCTGTACCCATATACTGAGGTGGCAGGTTCAAACCTGGCCAAACTGCCACAAAAAATAGAGTTGTGGTGGGCGCCTGTATTCCCAGCTACTCGTGAGGCTGAGGCAAGAGAATCGCCTAAACCCAGAAGTTGAAGGTTGCTGTGAGCTGTGTGACACCATGGCACTCTACCAATGGTGATAAAGTGAGACTCTGTTGCTACAAAAAAAAAAAAAGGAAAATGCAACATATCAAAATTTATAAGATGCCCTTAAACAGTGATTGAGAGAATGTATATATTATAAAAGAAACAAACCTCAAATAAATAATCCCAACTCCCACCTTAAAAAATTAGATAAAGAAGAGCAAATTTAAGCCAAAGGAGATGGAAGAATAGTAAATATATGAATGAAAATTAGTAAAGTTGAAAAGTGTAAAAACAATGGGAAAAAACAAAATCAATGGAACCAGAAGTTAGTGATTTGGAAAGATCAATGAAATTGACAAACTTTTAGCTAGACTGACCCAGGAAAAAATTTAAGAATTCAAATTATTAAATGTAGGCATTATTACCAACCATACAAAAAGTAAAAGGATTTAAACAGAATATTATGAACAATTTTATGTCACCAAATTAGTTAATTTAGATAAGATGGTCACAAAATACTGGGTCAAGAATAAAAAATACTTCAGATTTTCCTTAAAACAATAAAGAAACAGAATTAGTTCAGTAATTGAAAAAAATCTTCCCACAAAGAAGAGCTTAGGCTCGGACGGCTTCACTTGTGACTTCTAACAAATACTTGAAAATCATGCCAATACTGCACAGAATCTTTCAGAAAATAGAGGAAACAGTTCCTAACTTATTCTATGAGGCCAATATTACCCTGACTCCAAGGCCAGAAAAAGATATCACAAAAAGGAAACCACAGAGCAATATTCCTCATAGACATAGATTAAAAATCCTTAACAAATTACTAGATAATCAAACCAAGCAATATTTAAAGAGGATTGTATACCATGACAAAGTGGGATCTATCTACCTGGCAAAGATGCAAAGATAGTTTAAAATCTGAAAAGCAGTTAATGTAACACTACATATCATTGAAGGGCAAAAGAAAAAATGACAAATAAACCCAAGTACTAGTAGAAATAGAAAAAAGTGTCTGACAAACTAATTTTAACTAATTTTTGGTTAACAAAAAAAAAAGCAGTGAGTGAAGGGAACACCTACACCCGATTAAAGAGTGTCTACAAACATGGTAGCTGTCATTATGCTTATCTGTGGAAGCCTGATGTTTCTGCCCTAGACTGGGAGCAAGGCCAGGACGGGCCCTGACTCTTCCCACTTCCATTCAACTTTGTCTTTGAAGTT
The DNA here is from genome assembly GCA_963573935.1 of Arctocebus calabarensis. Classification (NCBI taxonomy): domain Eukaryota; kingdom Metazoa; phylum Chordata; class Mammalia; order Primates; family Lorisidae; genus Arctocebus; species Arctocebus calabarensis. Next base: position 50,136 of record CAUYON010017252.1, read on the forward strand.
CAAGCAGGTGCAAGGAGGTGAACAAACAAAGGAACAAAATAAAAACCAGGATAACCACCCAACCCAAATCAGTCCCACACATCTCTCTGGGAATACTAAAATCAATTTTCAAAACACTGCCTATTTTCCAAATTCTTTGTGCTCTGTCTGGGCCGGTTACTCTACTCATTGTTCTTGTTCTGTCTCATTCACACTTTGGGGTTTTCTTCAAATGTGTGTAGAGTCCTTCCTCCTTCTTTCATATTTGTAAGTACAGTGTGTGTAAGTGCTGCATTACAAAATTCTACATCCTTAACACATTTCAAGTTTTTGAATGGGAAGACAGACTCAAGGATCCTGGAGAGGCCTATCTGAGTATTCACAGGAGGGAAGTGGCCTGGGACAACCCCAGCTCAGCTATGTGTTTTGTGGGTGAATGTGGCCCAGTGCTGAGGCAGAAGTTCACTGCATTGCAGATGTTGTTTCCCTAGCATAGCACAGCACTGTCACTAGTGGACAAGAGTTTAAAGGCAGCACATCCATCCCAAATCCAAGGGCTGCCAGCAAAGCCAACTGTGTGATCTTGGAAACAGCCCAAGCTTCAGTGCTCTACATGTAGGAAGAAGACAGCCGTTACCGGTCCCCAGCATCATGCGACTAGAAGGAAGGATGCATGTGGAGTGCGTAGCAGAGAAAATGCCCCAGAAATACGGGTGTCCTCCCCCATCTTCCTTCAGAGAAGGAAAGACTCAGCCCTCAGGGTCACTGTCTCCAAGTGATGACAGTCTGTGTGCCTCAGGGTCTCACAGGTTTTTCATTATCGCAAATGAGTGGGCAATAATATGCCTTTCCATGTCTGGTTATCATTTCTAAAAGCAAGAGGCTGTCAGGTCTCCGGCCACCTGATTTCACAGGTTTACACTCAAATTGTATATTTTGTAGAAGTGCTTTATTACTTGTCCCTGAAATCGCTCTGATTTCCTTTGTGTGAAAAGGAGAGGTGGCTTCCTGCTGTTGGTGGCACTGGAGGCTGCAGTTTTAGCTCCTGGCTGAGAATGGGATGAAGCCAAGGTCACATACCAGGGAGGAAGCCCTGGGCTTTGGGACACCAGGTCCAATTATCACACCTAGAGTGTCCTGCGGGCATCCCTGTGGGTGCCTTTGTGGTCACACTGGGCACAGTGACTAAATAATGAGCAGCTCCTTTGTGCCCTCACCATCAGAGTTCCCCTTAAGTCCTCCTGCCTGGTATCACACCAGGACCCACTCCACTCAGTGACTTAAGGTGAAGCATGACAAATCACACACCTGCTGAATGCCTGTAGATCTTCCATAAATATCCTGAAACTGAGCTGCAAAATCTGTTTGTGTAACCACCACCGCCAAGGCAACCTGAAAACCCCATGTGCTCTTGAAGAGAAGTGCGTCAGGTGAGCAAATCTCTCTGGATCTGGGAATTCTGCCTTGTAACGGCTGGAGATAAGCCTCCCTGGCCATGACACCTAGACAAGGGCTGGCCGGGCCCCAGCACAAAGGAAGCCCAGCGAGAGGGGCCTGCTCTCACCCAGGGCAAGGCTTTCTGAAAACTGCTTTTCAGGAAAAAGTATCACTTTGCAATAGACCAAGTGAAGATACAGAAATCCTAAAGATACAAAAATTACATTTTTGTTCCTTTTCTGAAGCAGAATTGCCTTCTAGAAAGAGCTCCCAATCAATATGTACTATTTTTGTTTCAGTCACAATATGTCCGTGGCTACTGTCACTCTGTCCAATTAGATGATCTTAAAATAGAATTTTGCCAGAGTCTGTGCTGGTTTTGCTTGATGGCAGTAGTACTGGCAATTTGTCGTTCCTGACCTATACTGTGACCCTAAGCAGTCCCTTTTACACTGGCTCTGGACTTGGCCCTGCAACTTTCTTTGCCCAGTAAAACAACACATGTGGGACACAGGCCAAGACTTAAAATTCCCTTGTACAGTGGGACTCACCCTCTCTGCAGCTGTTGGGATCCCTTGCACAGCTCCCGTATGACAAAACCCAGAACAGTCTGCTGGGTAAGGTAGTCACCTCTGTCACTGCAGCAAACAGCCAGCCAACATTCTCTAGCAGGGCTGCCCAGCCCATCAGCTGCTAACTAAGGATAAATGCGTGACCCAGGGAAGGCCAGCAGAATAAGCCTCCAGCTGTGCCTGGCTCCACTTGGAGACCCTCAGAACCATGAATAAATGAGTTCATTAAGCCTCTACATTTGGGGTAATTAGTTAGGCAGCAAATGCTGACCGATACAGCCCCTTTATTGTTTAATAGAATGAAAAAAAAAGAGTAAACCACAGAACTTTTTGTATAATGGCACTTCTAATCAGTCATTAGTTTTTCCTCATTTACAAAAAAAAGAACAAAAAACACTGTAGCAATATTGAAAGAATATTTCTAAGAAAATATCTTCATTTTCACTGAATTCATAAAAGACTAAATTATGACCCCTGAAATCCTTCACCGGTGTCCTAAATAGCATTGTAGGAATGACAGCAGCCACACAGCATCTTCGGTTCTGCTCCTCGCAGGCTGTGGGAGAAACCCTATTTCTTATTGGGGGTGGGCTCCATGGGTGTCCAGCAGAAGCTCCCAGTAAGTGCCTAAGGAGCAGCCTGTTTTTCAGACAATCTGCTATTCCATCAGTGTTATCAGGAAGCACTTTTCCTGCCAGGACATAAGTGCCAACATGCTTCATCTTCCTACCACCACTGAAGGTCAGCAGACAAACATCGAGTGCAGAGGAGGCTCTGTCATTCTCATGAAGGCACGTGGTGCTGCATTACTGAGAGGTGTTTCTGGTGCACTGCACCCTGTCCTAGCACAGGGGACAAGACTGGGTGGGAAAGCTCACCTCCCTGGAGTCTGCACCTCTGTCCAAAGCCTGGACCCACCAGGATAGACAAGTCTGTCTCCTCCATCCACCTCCTACTGTTAATTTAAGAGACTGTTCTGAGCAGAACAGTAGTGTGAGTAGACTCCAGACTTTTCTAGAATTCTAAACCCTGCATCTCCCTGCTGAGGTCATTATGTGAAAAATTATTACAGTAAGATGGAATTGGTAATTGACTGCCAAAATGTGTATTCAGGCATACTAGGACTAAAAACCTTGCATTTAAATATCAGCTGGGTTTATGTGCAAGCTCAGTCAGAAACCCACGCAAGGCTTAAAGGAAGAGGACAAGATTCCCTTAAGTGCAGTCCATCATGAGCAGCAGCAGGGAGGTTACCTGAGGATCAAGAGGATGTGGGGGCACCCAGGCACGTCCCTTTGACCCCAGCAATGCACCTGCTCCAGAGACGTGTGTGGGCATGGGGGTAGGGGGAGGGATAGACACACACAGTGAGAAGGGATGGTAGAGACACTCAGAATTTCCTTTTCAGCCTACTTACTGTCACAAGCTTTCTACTACTGGGGCTTGTTATATGTTTCAATTTACTTTCCAAAAACTCACAACAAAGCTGAAAACCTCTGCTGGCAGCCTTGGGGGCTGTGGGACATCTCTGACTCCTGCCTTGCCACTCTTCTCTCCTCATGTATATCAATAGTGAGTTTCACTTTATAGATATTGTGTCACCCTGCTAATGCTGTCCTTATCTCTTCTGACAGGCTCCCCAGTGGGGGCAGAGGGTGAACCGGGTAACCTTACCCCTGTACCCCTCCCTGTCTCCATCTCCCCTTCAGCCCCATCTCACCCTTGGCCAGAGCAGCTTCTGAAGACAGGTCTAACCACAGCCCTCCCACCAAAATCCCTCCACGGTTAAGGTCAACCACATGCAGTTCCCAATTCTTCCATGTAACACCTGCACACTTCAGAATGTCTTGTGAATTAATTTGGGAGCATATGACTTTCAGCTACTCTAAACAATCCATTCAGGATTGATGTCTAGTGGCATGACCCACCCACTGAGGCACAGTGGCCATGCTGGGCCCCAGTGGTTGGCAGCTCTGGAAAGCCCGGGCTCTCAGGTTCTAGGTCCACGCTCTTAAGGGTGCCTTCCCGACTCTTAGGGACTATTCCCGTCTGAGTCTGTGACCCTTCCTGAGTCCAGTCTCCCTTAGGTGGCTGGCAGGGTCCTCAGTGAGACGTCACTTCTTGTTCTTGTCTCCCCCACCCAGTCTGCCATGTGCAGTGGGTCTCAGCATCACCCGTTATCAGTCCCTACAGAGTTCCCAGGCCAGCTGCCTATGTCCCATGTCCTGTTGGACTGTAGCTCTCCTGCTACCATCCTTCAAGACTCCTTTCCCTCATCGTTAGAATGCACCAAGGTGGGGCCTGCCTCCTCAGTGGACTTCTGATCCCGTGCTGAGCTCAGAGCCCCACCCCCTTTTTCGGACACTCATAGCAAGCTGGTGCAGAGTCCTCAGGTCTCCCATGAGGAGCTCAGACTGTTTTTATGCTCCCACCTCCCTAACTTTCTGCAGCCAGGCAGCATTTCACTTCTCCTTTCAGCAAAACCTTCAGATCTCAGGAGTAGCGGACACTTAATGCAGCCTTCGGGACACAAGCTAAAGCACTCTACCCTCATCCCCTTGCTGAGCCTGTACCCTGACAGGTACCATCAGGGCTGTTGTGGGTCCTGGGCCCTCTCCCCAACAGTTCCCCATCCCCACCAGCTGGGCTCCTGGGGCTCTGCTTGCTGGGGCCGCTTAACACCCATGCTGGCCTCCTTTCTGACTCTCCTTTCCGATGACAGTGTCTCCCTGCAGCTGCGCCTGGTTCTCATCGGTACCTCTAGATCTGACCTGCTGTCCCCTTGGCCCATCTTTCCCCTGTGGTTTCCCTGGGTGGGGTCCAATTCTACTTCAAACCTTCTCCCTCCAGAGCACACCCACCTGCCAGTCACCTGCATCACTGGAGGAAGGTGTGAGCCCGGTCAGACTGGGTCCTCACACACTCTGCCAGCGGATAGTCTCTCCAGGAGCCTTCTAGAATGCTCACTTCCTCCAAACTACGGCTCCGAATGATCTCCAATCTGCTCCAAGTCCCCACCTGTGCTGACTTCACTCCACGTGGGCCCCTCCATTTCTTCCCCCACCCCCCTTCCCTCCCAGGTGAGCAGCAGGCTGACTCCGGACAGGCCAGCCCCTTGGACCTTAACTGGGGGCCATCTACTCCCCAGGACCTCTGCTCTGCTCTGACCAGAGCCCTCCACCTATGAAAGAGCTGGTCCTCTGCTCTGACCAGCGCCCTTCACCTATGAAAACGTTCCCCCTGCTTAGCCAGAAATGAATTCCCCTCCTTTTGACTACATTTTCTCTGTCTCTTTCTGCCACTCCCTCTGTGGCCCTACTGCAGGGGGATGACTCTGGGGGCCTGGGCACCCTGACCCCTGTTAATGCCCCTGAGCAGTGGCTCTCACACTCCTGCCAGTGTCCTCTCTGGAGGGACAGACGTGATGCATGTGCCCTGTTCCACCATGTCCAGGATGCACATTTCTGGGCATGTAGTTCAGGTGCCCTCACCTGCTGGCCAGTCCACTGAAGAAACGATTCATCCAATAATTAAACTCCTCTGCCCTTTAGGCTATCAATTTCTACTATTTCTTCTATCAACATTTAGCCCTACAAATAAATCTCTAATCTCTCAGGAGACACTCTGGAATGTAAAATCAAGGAACCCACCTGTGACAACAGAAATACCTCCCACCCCCCCCCACACACTTCCAGCCTCTGTGACTCTGGGACCCATTGTCCCTCTCATTTTGCTCCCACATGTCCTCCAATTCTCCCCCTGACAGGTGACGGGCAGCAGGGTTCCCCAGCTGGAACCCCAGTGCTGCCACCTGCAGCCCCATCCGACGACTACCCCCTCAGGTCATCTCTGACCAAGCTCTGCTGTCCATGTAACCTTTCTCCACTCCTATCTTCCACAAACATTCGGCAGGCAAGGGCACCAAGAATGCCTTCAGTTTCTCTGCACTTTTGAAGACTAGTTTCATTCCCTAACTTTTGCCAGGTACTCACAGGTTGCCCTCTGCAGCCCTGGAACCCCCACCACCCATTCCCAGAAGGCCACTGACCTCCAGCTCTTGGAACTCATCCTCCTCCTCCACATCGTAGGACAGTGTGTGGATTTTGATGTCATCAGTGGAAAGGTCAATGAACTTCCCATCAGGGTACTCCAGGCTGTCTTTGGTGGGGGACCGGTCCTCAATGAAGGTTGTCTCGCAGCAGTCAGCGGCCATGCCATCGCCCCAGGAGCGCAGCAGACCCTCTGAGTACAGGATGATGTTGGCCCGGGAGTGGGGCTGCACTGACTGTTGCAGGGTGTTGGGGTCCAGCAGCTGCTGCACCGGCTCATTCCTGCTGCTGTCCAGGATGGGTGGCACAGTGCTGGCCACCACATGGTGGCTCTGGTATTGGGGAGCTGGGTAAACAGACACCAGCCCATCCCTGCTCTCGGCCATGAAGTTTCTGGTGTTAATTAAGCCATTCCTCTTGCCAGCATCACTGATTTTACTGTGCACCAGTGCGCTCTTCTGCTCAATGATGCCATCCATGGTCCTCCTCCCAGGCAGGCGGCAGGTTGGTGGCCAGATTTGCATGTCACACTGGCCTCAGGAGGCCCATTTCTCCTGGATGAGGAGGGAACAGAGATGAGACAAGAAAATCATTTGGAAAAAAGCTGATCCCATGGACCCATATGATTTCAGATCGTGCCAGACAACTGATCTGCACAGCAGAGGGAGAGGCAGGTAACACACGGTCCTGCCTGTTGCGAGAGTGTTAAAGAGGCTCCGTTGTGGTGGCCAGCCAGGGTAAGCCAGAAACTGATGGTCTGCATCTTTGTATAGTGCCTGCTTCCACATGAGGAGCCTCTGCAGGAACTGAGTCTATTACAGCCCTACAGGGTGCTCTGGTTGCTGGCAGATGCCCCCAAATCCAGGGTGAACCTAATCACTTTAGCATCCGCCTCGCCCACAGGGACAGGAGGCTGCAGATCCGTGATGGGCCGACCCTCCCAGGTGCAGGGTTGTGCCGTCCAGCCAGAAATTATTTGACTGGGACACTTCCTAATCAGCAATGGACCACTGGAGCTGTAGCCGGCTCGGGCCTCACTAGTACCATGGTGAGGATGGAGTTGGCAGCACTGTCAGCCTGAGGACCAGCGGCTTTGTCAGAGAGCAGAATCTGGAGCCCACGTGTACCTGCTGAGTGGGAAACTAACACTGTGACCTGCGCAGCTGTGCCCCACAGAGCTGCAGGGGTGGCTGGAGTGTCAGGGAAGGCTGTGGCCACCTGATTGTACAAGTGATTGTATACTACCCTTTTTAGGGTTCAAATAAACATATCAAACAATTTACATTCTGAAAGAATAAAGTTTATTTATTGAAGTAATTTTTTCTAACTTTTTTTGTTATTTCTTTTTATTTTTTGTTTCTTTTTTCTTTTTTTTTTACTAAATCATAGCTGCATACATTAGTGCAATCAAGGGGTACGATATGCTGGTTTCATATACAATCTGAAATATTTTCATCAAACTGTTTAACATACCCTTTAGGGCATTTTCTTTGTTATTGTATGAAGACATTTGTATTCTGCATTAGGTAAGTTTCGCCTGTACCCTTATAAGATACACCATAGATGTGGCCCCACCGATTACCCTCCCTCCACCCCAACTTCCTCCCTCCTCTCCCCTCCCTTGCCCCTTTCCTCATATTCTTGTGCTATAGTTGGGTTATAGCCTTCATATGAAACCTATAAATTAGGTCATAGTAGGGCTGAGTACATTGGATACTTTTTCTTCCATTCTTGAGATACTTTGCTAAGAAAAATATGTTCCAGCTCCATCCATGTAAACATGAAAGAGGTAAAGTCTCCATCTTTCTTTAAGATAATATTTCGTGGTATACATGTACCACAATTTATTAATCCATTTGTGGGTCGATGGGCATTTGGGCTTCTTCCATGATTTAGAAATTATGAATTGGGCTGCAATAAACATTCTGGTACAGATATCTTTGTTATAATGTGATTTTTGGTCTTCTGGGTATATACCTAGTAAGGAAATTATAGGATAGAATGGCAGGTCTATTTTTAGATCTCTAAGTATTTTCCAAACTTCCTTCCAAAAGGAATGTATTAGTTTACATTACCATCAGCAGTGTAGAAGTGTTCCCCTTTCTCCATGCCCACACCAGCATCTCTGGTTTTGGGATTTTGTTATGTTGGCTAATCTTACTGAAGTTAAATGATATCTCAAAGTAGTTTTGATTTACATTTCTCTACTGGTTAAGGATGGTGAGCATTTTTTTCATGTGTTTGTAGGCTGCGCACCTGTCTTCTTTAGAGAAGATGCTCTTCAAGTCCTTTGCCCACCCTGAGATGGGATCACTTGTTCTTTTCTTGCTAATACGTTGGAGTTCTCTGTAGATTCTGGTTATTAAACCTTTGTCAGAGGTATAACCTGCAAATATTTTCTCCCATTCTGAGGGCTGTCTGCTTGCTGTACTTACTGTGTTCTTGGCTGTACAGAAGCCTTTTAGTTTGATCAGGTCCCAGTAGTGTATTTTTGATACTGCTTCAATTGCCTGGGGAGTCCTCTTCATAAAACTATTCACCCAGGCCGATTCCTTCAAGAGTTGTCCCTGCACTTTCTTCTAGTATTTTTATAGTTTCATGTCTTAAGTTTAAATCTTTAATCCAGGCTCGGTGCCTGTGGCTCAATGGGCTAGGGCACCAGCCACGTACACCTGAGCTGGCAGGTTCGAATCCAGCCCGGGCCCACCAAACAACAATGACGGCTGCAACCAAAAAATGGCCGGGTGTTGTGGCAGGTGCCTGTAGTCCCAGTTACTTGGGAGGTGGAGGCAAGAGACTCGCTTAAGCCCAGGAATTGGAGGTTGCTCTGAGCTGTGATGCCATCGCACTCCATCCAGGGTGACAGCTTGAGGCTATCTCAAAAAAAACAAACAAAAAAAACTTTAATCCAGTGAGAGTTAACGGTGAAAGATGTGGGTCCAGTTTCAGTCTTTTACAGGTCGCCAGCCAGTTCACCCTGCATCATTTTTTAAATAGGGAATATTTTCCCCACTGAATTTTTTTTTGGTGTGGTTTTGGCTGGGGCTGGGTTTGAACCCACCACCTCTGTATATGGGGCCAGCGCCCTACTCCTTTGAGCCATATGCGCCACCCCCCACTGAATGATTTTAATTGGCTTGTCAAAGATCAGATAACGGTAAGTAGCTGGGTTCACTTCCTGGTTCTCTATTCTGTTCCATACGTCTACCTCACTGTTTTTGTGCCAGTACCATGCTGTTTTGATCACTATCGATTTATAGTACAGTCTCAGATCTGATAGCGTGATTCAAACTTCATATGTTTTAAGGTACACATATACAAACATTTCTCTTTATACAGAAGGTAACCAAAAA